>JAYMSP010002671.1:0-22974 GCA_036897095.1 Plantago elongata
AGATGCAGGTAACTTGATTCATTCTCTTCTTCCCACCACTTTTATGATTTTTCTTCTCCACTCTAAGTACATATCTATTGTCATATTAATTCTAGCTTATAGTATTCATCAAGAGCTTGCTAAGGGATCATGAAACTATACAAAATAATTGAAGTCTTTTGCGGTAAGCTTTATATACATAGAGACGGTATTAGAAGAGCCATTCTCAACGCTTGTACGATACATGAGTTTTGCTACTTTAGAGAGAATGAAACCGGCTTTGTGAACACCAATTTTTCAGATATCTTCCTTATTTTATGTTGAAGAGTTAAGTGGTGATAAATTTATAGAGTTGGTCCTTTAATTTGCATGTAATATAGAAGTTGTATAATAGTTGAAAATAATTAACCATAAGTGGACTAAGATTGTGTTCTCCTCCAATGAAATTTACTGAACTAAACTGGACTGAACTCAACTAAATTGAAGTAAGATATAAATTATAACTAAGCCGAGCTGAATTGAACTGAAGTGATTTTCAGTTGAAGAAAACACAGGGTGGGTATGATATTTCTATAATATTTCTATAAAATAAATAATTAATATGAAATACATTATATATTGTGATATGGATTCCCATACAACATTAAAAATTTATCTCATATGTAATCAAGTCTTTAGTCATGGTGAAACAGAGTCACTAAAAACGTGGTTTATAATTGAAGTCATATACAATTAACTAATTTTTTCAATAAATATCTAATGAAAATTCCTATAACACAATAATTAAGAAAATAAGAAAATATCTATTAATAGTTAATATATATGGTAATGTCTGAAATATATAGAACACTATCAATATCAAAATAACTAAATTTATCATTTTTTTAAAATTATGTCTGTACAAAATTAATGATCAAAGTAAATTTTTAAAAAGATAACTAAAAATAGGCTAGTTTAGTGGAATACGATTAGCTCATGCATGATCCCATTTATGCAGGAAATGTTTTAACTATTAAAATTTGGTTTACGTGAATCAGTATGAAGAAAAGTTGATTATGAGAGATTTATAGATAAATTGCTTTGGGCTTCAAAATGCCACCTCAATTTTTATTTATATGGCATAACTTTTCTTTCAATTAAACCATCAGTTTATTTATATATATAGATAGACAGTTCGATTATCATGATTATAGTGATGTATAATCCGATATAGGTTAACAAACCGCCGGTGCTCCAATAAAGCACTACGGCTTGCCGTGGTGCAAGGCCAACCTTCATGTAACCAAGTTGGCCTTCACACGGTTAGGCTATAGAAGCTGGACCACATCATCTTCTTCTTTACTTTTTCATTTTCATTTAATTATAATTAATAAAATATAAAATTTACATTGATTTTCATAACTTTTCATTTTATATAAATACTGACCACCCTTGACTATATTACGATTATTTTAAATTTTACGACTCTTACAATAGTAATAAATATATATTTATAAATTCAATTTGAATAATTTTAAATTCTAAAAACTGTTATAATATATATGTTAAACATGTTTAAAAAATATAATTTATTAATTAAAAAAACACTATTCATGGTCGTCAGATGATTCACTATATATGATTCTCTATTCAGTGGTCATCGGAATGGTTTCAGCTCAAGACCGCAACTGTTTACGATCATGAGTATGACGCATTGGTCATAATCTAACATTGCTAGTTAATCTCTACTATTATAAAATTAGATTAAATATACTCTTTAATGCTAGTGCATGAATTCGTGAAGTACATAAATATGTATATGGAATATGGTGTATATATACATTTGGTTTGGTCGTAACAAATTAAGTTTGTATATATACATTAATTTGATAAAATGTAACTAAGCTTTGAAGATAAATTAAATAAATTGTTGTCCATTTTGTGGTCCAATATTGTATTTCATTATTCGTATGGTTTAAGAAATGTGAAGGCTTCCTAATTAGTTTGAATGTGTTTTGTGAAAATATAATTATGGGGGATGGAATTGATACGCCGGCCATGTTGATCGGTATGAATAAGTATGAACTTAGTCATATGTATATAGGGGAAACAAATAATGCATGTGCAGTTCATATTTGATTTTGAAAAACTTCTTATCAACATGAAATCCTAACAAATAAAATTAGTTGTATAATGAAAAGTAGTGTTTCAACATACATCATCGTTTACTGTGCCATATAAGTAGGGAACACTATAAGAAGTTCGGGACAACCGGCTTGATGAATAGGTTTAGTTTCGAATAGGTTTAATTTTGTAGAACAATATTAATTTGAACAAAGCTTGTAATTAGGAGATTTTAATAACCATAGTTTTTTAATACAATTGGCCACCATATAATGTGGAATGAGCATTACACCAAAACTTGGTCTACATGGAACATGAAAAGGATGATTTAGAAATTCATTATGTTGAGGCTTGGAAATTCCACATCTTTTTACCTATATGTGGCATATCTCTTTTGGATTCTAATCCATCACTTTTATTATATAGATAGATATGAGAGATAGATCGACATGTATTCATATTATGCAAATTATTATGATAAACGTTTTATCCATTATTCAACATGCTTAACCAAGTATTTATACCCATAATCATTTTAACAAGATTAACATTTATGTTTTAACATTATATCAATATAATTTTAAACTTAAGGTGCTTCGCAACTGTGTCACCAGTCAAAAATTTTTGTGATACACACAAGTAATGAGTATATATACAAGTACAATGTATTTCACAAGTAACTATGTCGATCCACGATCTTAGCATGGACAACTCGATGACAAGTTCTTCTCAGAATATGAAGCATGGAACAAGGCAAATTGGAAGAGTTCATGATAAAGATGGTAGCATGCCTGATGCAGAACAAGAGCTAGCCTTAATCTGCAGAGAGATCAATGCTATCCTATGGACTATTGTAAATATTGATTAGATCTTTAGTTAGATACATGAGTGATAGATTAGCAGCTTAATTGTCTCTATGTTTAGATAAAACAAGAAGGGTAGTGTAGTCTTTTCATTAGATAGAATTTGTATATAATACAGAGCTTCTAGCTCATTCTCTGTACATTCAATCATTTTACACTCAATTAACACAATTATAATTTAGTTGCTTTATCTTCACACCAATGGTGAGTTTTTCTTCCGCATATTCATTTCTCTACAACTTTGTCATGGTTATCGGAGCTCAGGCTTCGATCATGAGTTTCTGAACATTGTTTCATTGATTGATTCTCTGTTTTATTTTTTTTTCTATATCGATTCACATATTCACATAGTTATCTTCATTGTTTCAACGAAACTTGAAGAAATTCAGTTTGATTTATCGATTTGTACCTTCATTTCAGCTGTATCTAGCTCAATTCAATATCTAGTTCAATTTTCTGCTGTTTTTTCATTATTTTTCACAAGTGGTTGATGAACGTTCATGTTGTGAATAAGGTTTCTCTAGCTGAGATTTTTTGATAAAGCAGCTATCACTTAGTTTTGTTTTGTAACTGGCTGGATTCATAAGGAAACATTGTTTCAATCTGGAATTATCATTGTTTGATTGAGTAGGTTGCTTGATTGATACATAATGTTTGACGAGTTAATTATTTAATTGATATATCGGTTTAGTGTTGATTGTACTTGAGTATATTGTTTGATTAATCAAAATTTGTCATATAACTACTCATTTTATGTTCAGAATCATTAGATCATTGAGATCTAACTCTGTTTATGTTTTACTGAATCAGATCCTTGCTTAATTTTCTGGAACATATTCACTACGTTTCATTTCACTTAATCACTTGTTTGCTGCTATGACAATCTTTGAGAATGATGATCACTCTGATGATGCTAATGATAACACTAGAACTTCACTTAGGCATGTTGTTGACAAGGATTTGGATCACACTGATCCTAACAGTCCTTATCACCTTTTTCCTAATGATACTGCAATTTCAGGCTCTATTAAAAACATTCTGAAAGGTCCAAACTATATCAATTGGAGGTGTGATATGGCTCTTCCACTGCTATTAGGAACAAAATAGGTTTTGTTAATGGCACTTACAACAGGCCACCCATGGATAGTCCTTTGTATTTGCCTTGGCTGAGATGCAATAATCTCATTCTCTCTTGGCTTCACAATTCTATGATTGATGAAGTTCGTGGAACTATAGCTCAAAGTTTGTATGCTAAGGATGTTTGGGTTAAACTTGAAGCTCGTTATTCTCAGACTGATAATGTGCGTGTTTATGAGCTCCAACTTACTCTCAGTCAGTTTGTTTAGGGATCTCAATCTCTGATGGAGTATTTTACTAAGCTTACAAGTGTCTGGGAAGAGTTTCATATGCATAGGCCACCACATAGTGCAGAGTGGTGTGATTGTGGCAAATGTACATGTCAAATGTTGGTGAATGCTGCAGCTATTGGTGATATTGATCAGGTGTTTCAATTCCTCATGGGATTGAATGAGTCATATGGTGGTATAAGATGTCAAATTATCATGATGATTCCAATACCAATTCATGAGAGAACTTACTCTATCATTCTCACTGAAGAAAGAAAGAGAAATTCCAGGCTAGCTGTGGCACAAGGAGCAGTCCTTCTACCTTTCACCTGCGTCAGAATGGACCTTATCAAGGCAAGATAAAAGGAAAGGAACTCAGGTGTCTCATTGTGGTCATACTAACCACACTATTGAGAAGTGTTACAGGTTGATTGATTTTCCAAATTATTTCAAATTTACTAAGAAGCTAGTCTATGGTAGGAACCAAACCATTCAGCAGCAGCAGAGGGCAACTCACTATGCAAACAACATAGCAAGTACTTCTTCTGATGTGAGTACTCAGTACAACCACATCAAGAATCAAATGAATCACTTAATGCAAATTCTTGAGCAAACCACACCACAAGTTGGTCTTTCTACTTCTCAGAGTACTGCTGCAATAACTCATGATCAAGATCATGAAAGTGATGATCCAGCTGCTACTTACCATACTATGGGAGGTAATCAATCCATATACACCTGCTGTTATCATAAGAATATTGTTTGCTCAACTACACATGATCTGCATGAATATTTTATTCTAGATTCTGGAGCAACTAATCATGTCATATCTGATTTAAGATTGTTTACTTCTAATGTTTTTCATGTTAATACATTTGTTCAATTACCTGATAATGCAAAATGCATGTCACTATGACTGGAAATGTGAAACTATCAAATCATATTACATTAGAAAATGTGTTATATGTTCCTCTATTTACAGTTAATTTGATTTCTGTTGTACAAGTGACAAAATCTAAGTTGTTTCATTTCATCTATACACATGATGAATGCTTACTTCAAGAGATTTCTTCGAAGATAAAGACTGGGCTCGCTAGAAAATACAAGTCACTCTTTAATCTGCATGTCAAGGACTTTGCCTCACTTAACTTGACTGAGGATAAGCATCACTTCAGTAGTTTGTCATTTTCACATTCAAATAAATATTAGATTGATATTCATGCTATCACAGTGCCTACTTCCAATCAACTATGACATTCAAGACTAGAACATCCTTCTTCTGATAAGACTGATAGACTGTTGTAATGTTGATAAGCATGACATTGATCACTGCACTATTTGCTTAGAAGCAAAGTAGAGAAAAACTTTCATTTCCTATTAGCAAGTTTGTATCAACTTGTATTTTTTATTTGATTCATGCAGATGTTTGGGGTCCTTATTCAATTTCTTCAATTCATGGTAATAAGTATTTTCTTACTTCGTAGATGAGTTTTCAAGATTCACTTGGATACATCTTTTCACAAGCAAATAAGAAGTTCAAACTATCTTGATGAACTTCATAACTTTAATAAAAACTCAATATAATGCTTGTATCAAGAATATTAGAACATATAATGGTTCAAAATTTCTTATATTGACACCCAAACTAAAAGCTTTAGGAATTATTCATCAAACCAGTTGTGTGTACACTCCACAACAGAATGGTGTAGTGGAACGCAAACATCATCACTTGCTCAATGTTGCAAGAGCACTCATGTTTCAAGCTTCCATGCCTTTAAAATTCTGGGGAGATGCAATATTGACTGCAACATATTTGATTAATAGAACTCCTTCTCCTTTACTCCAGACATGAGTCCTTTTCAGAAATTTTATGGAAAATTACCTGATTATACTATTCTCAGAAACTTTGGTTCACTTTGTTATGTCTCTACTCATGCTCATCAACGTACAAAATTTGATGCTAGAGCTTTAACTTGTGTGTTTATTGGATATCCACCACATACTAAAGATTACAGGTTGTATAACATTGAAACTCATAAGATTGTTGTTTCTAAAGATGTACATTTTATAGAACATGTTTTTCCTTTCACCATGCAAAGAAAATTAGTTGATGACATTTCACCAAGTCCAGAGAATAATAGTGATTTTCTACTTGATCTATTACCAGATTTGTCGGCTAATCCAAATACAGACAACTTTTCTTCACCACTCAAATTTTCTTTTCATTCACATCTATCGTCACCATCTAATTCAATCCCTAGTTCACATTCTAACTCTTCTATGTTCTGTCATTCTAACATTGATATTTTTATTCATTCACAAGATACAATTCACAATTCACCAGCTCTTAGAAAATCTAGCAGGAGAGTTATTACTCCAATCAAATTTAAGGATTATCATTATAATATTTCACATAAATCTCACACTTCACCTCATTCTATGTCACATTATGTGACTTATGATCATCTGTCAGACATAGATAAAGTATTTGCTATCAATTTAGTCTCAAATCCTGAATCAACTAGCTATTCTTAGACTATTCATTCACCAGAATTGACTGCTGCAATACATGCAGAGTTACAGGCTTTAGAGGACAACAAGACATGGTATGTGGTTGATCTTCCTTTTGGACAGAAACCTATTGGTTGTAAATATGTTTTCAAGCTTAAAAATCATCTTGATGGGTCAATAGACAAGTATAAAGCTAGGCTAGTTGCTAAGGGATACTCTCAAAGATTTGGTTATGATTGTTTTGAGACATTCAGTCCAGTTGCTAAACTCACTACAGTTAGAACCTTATTAGCAATTGTTTATGCTTTGAATTGGGAATGTGAACAAATGGATGTTAATAATGCTTTTCTTGGTGATTTGGATGAAGACATTTACATGGAAATCCCTCCTGGTTACATGTTTCACGGGGGGATCAGATAATTCAACATCTAGAAAAGTCTTTAAGCTTCATAATTCATTGTATGGCTTGAAACAAGCTTCCAGACAGTGGAATTATAAATTTTCCAGAACACTTCAGGAACTTGGTTTTGCTCAGTCTAAGACTGATTATTCAATATTCACAAAGAGTAAGTCATCAGGATTCACAGCTCTATTAGTATATGTGGATGATATTTTGTTAACAAGATCAAATAAAGAGCTTGTTAAAGTGTAAAGAGTTCATTGCATAGTCAGTTCAAGATAAGAGATTTTGGTCCTATCAAATATTTTTTAGGATTATAAATCACTAGAAATGAACAAGGGATTCATTTATCACAAAGAAAATATGTCAATGAAATGTTATCTGAAACAGGTTAATAGATTGTAAACATGTAGTTCATCCCATGGAAGTAAACCTTAAGCTCTCTAGTAATGATTCCAAAGAGTTAGCAGACTCTACTGCATATAGAACTCTTATTGGAAAATTGATTTATCTCAATATAACTAGGCCTGATATCACCTAAATTGTTGGTATATTTAGCCAATATATGGAAAAACCTACAAAAATTCATTTGAATGCAGTCTACAGAATACTTAAATACTTGAAAAATGCACCAGGACAAGGTATTTTCTTCTCATCCACAAGTGACATGAGGTTAACTGCTTATAGTGATTCAAACTGGGCATCATGTTCGGATACAAGAACTATTTCAGGATATTGTATGCTTCTTGGATCTTCTTTGATAAGTTGGAGAAGTAAGAAATAGACTACAGTCAGTAGATCATCTTCTGAAGCTGAATATAGAGCTTTATCTTTTGCTACTTGTGAGGTGGTCTGGTTAATCTCATTACCGAAAGAGATCAAAATTAAAATCAATGATTCTGTTGTTTTGTGTTGTGACAACTAATCTGCTATTCACCTTACCAAAAATTTCATATTTCATGAAAGAACAAAGCATTTGGAGATAAATTGTCATTTTGTGAGGGACAAGGCTTAATTCAAGTTAGTTATGTGCACACCAAGGAACAATTAGCAGACATATTTACCAAGGCATTAACTCAAGCTGATATGAAGCATTTGTTGTCTAAGATGAGCAAAACAAATATATATGCGCATCTTACGGGGGAGTCTCAGAATATGAAGCATGGAACAAGGCAGCTTGGAGGAGTTCATGATGAAGATGGCGGCATGCCTGATGCAAAACAAGAGCTAGCCTTAACGTGCAGAGAGATCAATGCTATGGATAACATTGTTCATTATAGACTATTGTAAATATTGATTAGATCTTTAGTTAGATACATTAGTGATAAATTAGCAGCTTAATTGTCTCTATGTTTAGATAAAAAAATGAAGGGTAGTGTAATCTTTCCACTAGATAGAATTTGTATATAAATACAGAGCTTCCAGCTCATTCTCTGTACATTCAATCGTTTTACACTCAATAAACATAGTTATAATTTAGTTGCTTTCTCTTCATGCCAATGATGAATTTTGCTTCCGCATATTGTTTCTCTGCAACTTTGTTAGTTCTCTAATCGCACGATTGAGAATAAAATACAATAGCAAAATATGTGATTGATTTGTAAGATCATCATATCATCTGCATTTTAATAAAGTAATTCAGAAGTAATTTTGCGGTTCGAATTGTCAAACCTTGATCCACCAGGATGGAGTTAACTAAAATCCTAATTTATATAATCACTCTTTTCTTGGGAACAATGAGAGTACAAAGATAAAATTGTTTGTAGATAAATCTTTAACTTTTCTGTTTTCCTTTTTCTTTATATTAGAGCAAACTATATAGAATATAAAGTGATTGGTATTTTTGTTATCTTGGTGTAAGAAAGTTATTGAAATTGCCTATATATTCCGTGAACAAACTGCATGTTGTTGTTCCAGGGAATTTAAGCATGTTGCTTTTCATCGATCAAGCCACCTGCGATTCCAGTTCCGGGGGAGGGAGATCGAGCTCTATGAGCCATCCAAATATAATCTCTAAATTTGTTTCCACTTGAATTTTTTGAATTCTCCTCTCCTAGCCCAGTTCGAGCCCCTTTAGCATGCTATGTAATTCAACTTCATCTACTGTGGGATGATATTGCAGAGGCACTGCAAAACCCTATACCCGATTCATCTCTTAGTACCCCACCAATGGATCCTGAGTTCTCTTGAGGTTTACAATTTCCGAAATATTTAGCTTCATCTAAGGCGAGGCAGGATTGCTCGGATTAATGCGCATATTGAGATCAATTTTCTTTTGTACATGGGGCAAGGGCACTTCCCCTCAAACAATCTGTATAAGATATGAACAACTCTCTCTCTCTTTTTAAGACGTTTTAAGGGATACATGAACTCATTTAACATGGTAGTATTCATGAACTACTCAAGTTACATTGGACTTTGTACTGTACTGGTCCTTTTTGTTTGCTCTGAGTTGCCCTTTATGTTATCATGTGTTGAGCTCGGGTCTACCAGCTCACACGGAAAATTGTAATTCACACTAATTTATTCACAAATTAAGTTCTTGGTGAAAATTTATTCATAAATATATTTATAAATTAAGTTATGGAAGGATGCTTGTTAAATATTTAGCATTGCTTAAGGGCGTTTTGCACATTCCTTATGATATATAGATAACTGGGGGCTGATTGGTATAGAATTTGAATGGGCGTTTGGATAGATTTTGATAAAATCGTATTTGGAATGGAATTGATATAAAAGTATTTAAAGTGTATTTTAGGTCAAATCACTGTTCATCGAGTTAAATGGACCGATTACAATTCCAATCCAAAGGGTATACAATTTCATTTGAACAAGCTCCGCCACGGGCCACTACATTAGCATGCAGTGTATGGGATTAATAATGGTTCTTTACCATTTGATCAGGTGATTAAGTCAAACAGAGACAATTATGATAAAGTTTGTGATGAAACATGAAAGACGATAAAGTATGGAAGACTGTGCCTCGCTGTACAATAATAATTGTTGAATAATAATAATACAAGGTTTGTTATTCATTCAGCTCACACCTTGTCTTTTGACTTGGTCTCTCTTCTTTGTCATTTTACCTTTACTGTATATGGTAAAGAATACCTCAAGTATAAGTAAAAAAGTAAAAGTAAAATAAGTTCGCAAACATTTTCTTTTCATATTGTACGGTTGCAAATGAACAGACAATTGTGCCTTGAGTCCACAACAGCCAGCATAGCTTTTAAGTTTGGATATCTCCCACTGTCCCACAGATCAAATTTCATAAAAGACCTTTAATATCTTCTTCTTTCAGATGGGTGTATGAGAGTAATTACTACTAGCTCTGGTTTTTTGTTTTATAAAAATAATTATGATTTTACTATTCTACAGTTAAATATCTTCACTTTTAAATTTTTTAAAGTATAATTATAACAGTCCGAAAATTCGTATTTCGAACTTACACGTTTTAGAATGAACTGAGCGTCAAAACGAAGTTCATAGAGCGTGTAGTGTTTACCTCCATTATTTTTAGCCCAATTTTATTTATTTACCCATTATTTTACGGGGTCAAGCTCAAATTCCTTCATTTAATCCATTAATCACCATTAAGCTAATTTAATTAGCCCTCTTCAGTTTCAAACCTAGAAAGAAGCTAAAACAAACCTAGCATACGTTCTTTGATTTCTCTTCTCTACTTTCAAGATTTCTTCAAGCCAAGGCCGTACTTGTGGTGTTGGGAGTCTATGTGGTTCTAGTGCTCTCTTATCTTACCTAGTTTATTTCTAAGCAAGTTTTCCTAGAACTTGCATCTACGATTTATTGGATGTAATTATCTTCGATGTTATGATATGTGACTTTTGCAAGATTTTATTTACGTTCATGTGGTCGATTGTCATGTATATTATAATTTGTGATTATTGAAAGTTTCCCATTTCATATTGTTAAATTATGCAATAGTTAATAAACGTTTTCATCAACTTAGATTGAGTTTCTACTGAATCACGTCCTATCTATTTCTCTTGAATATAATTGAACTCCACTGTGTTGGAGCCCGGCTATTGAGTGCGTCAATTACTTCTTAAATCTTTATATGGTCCGTGTCAGTGAGTATGTTGATGACATTCTGTACCTTCTTGTAAGTATATTTAGTTGAGCAAATATAGTTAACTAAGTGTCACTTACTGATTAGTTGGCTAATAGTGGAGTGCAAATGTATATATGTAATCGAACGTGTGTGTGCATGTATTACTCAATAGTTTGTACATGGTTGAAGTTATTAGTAAAAGTCAGTTCTTTTTATATTTATAAATTTTTCCAGTCCAGATGTGCCCCAATATATCTTGATGACGATTGTTGCTTTTTAATATACCTCCATGTCTCACAGATTTATTTCCATTGATGTTTATAATATGTAGATGTGTGTTCACACACTTGACCATACATTCGTGAGAGCATACATTCATTCCATAAGCTTCTAAATCATTTAAAATTTCAAATTAAATCAAGTATGTCTTCAAGTCATGTCAAGTAAGGATTAGTAAGATCTCTCAAATAAATCGTGATTAGCCAAGTTAAATGATCACCATCGACTAGGTAACTAGCAAATTGTGATCAACCAAGTTAAGCGATCACCATCGGTTAGACAAATAGCAAATCGTGATTATCATGTTAAGCGGTCACCATCGACTAGGCAACTAGAAAATTGTGGCTATTCAAGTTAAGCGGCCACCATTGGCTAGGCAACTAGCAAATCGTGGCTATCCGTGTTAAGCGGCCACCATCGGTTGGAGATGTACTTTACGATGCCAAGTGAACTCACTATCATGTTAAGATTTTAAGAATGTTTTCAAGACAAGTTTATGTTCAAGGGAAAGATAAGAATTTCCAAAAGTTAAAGATCAAGTTTATGTGTTAAGTGCCAGGTTAAGTCAATGATGATTAGAATCTAGATATGTATGGAGTGAAAACTTGTACTCATATAATTATTATAATTGTAATATTATATTTATAAAAAAAAATGTTTATAAAAAAGGGAAAGAGTATATATTAGATTGATACATATTAATTCGTTATGTATATGAAAATTAAGGATTTTATTGAATGGAAGATGGTATTGTTTTAAATTGTATCAAAACAATTCGAGAAAACTCTAACATAAGAATTAACCTGAAAACATTTAGATTACGAGTAATTTCTTTATCAGGCAAATGATTATATAGTATTGAATCTTTAATCTAAAGGTCAATATCAAATAGCCTAAAGAGACAAGGTTATTGCCCTTTCGACTTTGGAGACAAGACGATTGCCCTTTTCCCTTGTAAATATTTAAATATCAAAATATAACATTAAGTGATACCAAAGTTATACTCAAAAACAAAAAGATAAATCGAAAAAACTTGAAAATAAAATACGAAAAATTACGAGAGCATCTCCGGTTTGGAGTTTGCTTGCTCATGTCGGACTAAGCGCCGATTTGAGTAGCTCCAGATCAGAGCAGCACATAATCGATCTGCTCTCCATTCCACTCCCAGCCTTGAAGGCTGGGAGACGCCTCCTAGCTTGCTAGAGGCAAGTTGTGGCAATTTTTCATTGTCTTTCCTTTTTATTAAATTATGTTCGAATTACTCTGTGGTGGTTTGGTTAAATTAAACATATCAGTATAATTGAATAATAATTAAAGACTATAAATATTAAAATAAAGCAATGTAAGCGTATTCAAATTCGTCATCATTGATATAATATGTCTAATAATTTTCCGATACAAAATTTTATTGTGTTATAATTTTTTAGTGTATATATATTTATATGTTTTTAAAGATGTAAAAATTTAAATCCTTTTACAAAAAATTAAGAATAATTTTGTATTTATATCAATTAAAGAGCTTTTTACAATATACTATAAAAAAATATCGTTCCGCTTTTTTTTTTCGTTTAACATATTCGATGTATTTAACAATCAACAAACACAAGCATGTTTTCTCTATGTACCATCATCTATCTACAATTAACATGGTCACTTAATACGGTCAATATTTTCATTAAATACACAACTTCCACATCACATACTTGCTTGTAGTCATGTTGCGAAAACATTGATGTTAATAATAAATAATAAATGAAGGAACATTTTAGTGGAATTAAATAGTTATATTTTGCTTTAAATTCGAGATGGCCCAATATCCAGTTGGGCTTCTTCAATTGTCTGAAATCTGTGTGACCTGAGTCATATTATGTCACACACTCTCCTCGCGTGAGTCAAATAATTGTACGTACCTCCTTCTTTATTGTATGTACCATTTATTGTTTTGTAGATATCATATCATCCTACCCAAATTGAAGTAAAGCATCCGATACACACACATGTCTAGTCTAGTCTAATCTAATCTAATCTAATCTTGTTTAAATCATTATGTGTGGTAACTTCTTTGTTGGTACATGTTTGTCTTTGTTTTACAGACATCACATTGTACATATTCCCTAGTGCCAAATGGACTTTTGTCACATCTTACTCCTGTGAGGATGTAGTACTTGACTTTTAAGTCTGAATGATAGAAGTTTAGCTTTACTCGGAGCTCAGACACCTTTCTTAAGAGCTATTGTCCCAATAACTTGTAAAGATGGTCAAGTTTATTACAACCAAGTATGATTTATAGGAACACGTGAAGAGGAGAGGATAGAATCCAACCGTCAATTTTCACCTTTTTTAAAATTATATACTCATTACTTTTTTAGATTGAAATATCCGGTGAGTTGAATTAATCTAAGTTGACTAATTATGATCATCTTTATAAGATTAAACACTTAAATGAGAGGGAGTCGGAATCCCCTATGACCTATTATAACAAATTGCTTATCTAATAATTTTTTCTGTTAAGGATTGGGTTGAATTGAGTTCCGGTCAGGCTCTCTGACTCTCTCTTGATAAGTTCCGGCAACTTTCCTCCGGTGATTCTCGCCGGCTTATGACCTCGAATGAGTGATTTTCCTACTTCTAATGAAGATACGACTTCTCATCTAATTGAGATTCTATTCTTCCCCCCCCCCCTCCAAACTGTTTTTCTTTCGAAATTTTGATGAATCAAATCTCGAATCTATCTAATATCTCTGTAGAGATTTGGTATACGAGCTCCGATCCGAGCTTTCAAATACTGATGTAGTGACCCAAATACGGAGATAATGTAATATTAAGGGAATAGCTTAGTTGTATTGATAAACCAAATGGGGTACAACCAAACTACATAAACAAGTATGAAAAATAACCAAAGTAATGCAACAAGACTTGATAACACCGGAGATCAGCCTTCCGGTATAGTAACGAGCCACCTGGGAAAATAGATTCTGATCATCAAACAGTATAAAGTAGATATGGGTAGCTAGTAAGATTTGAGAGTATTACCTCAACAAATCTCTAGATAATCTCCTCCTTCATCAATGAACAAGATAAGTAGGCAAGTTCAATGAATGAGGATGACCTGTTGTAGTAGGTGGATCAACCGGCTCTCCAGGTTATAACTAATTCGTAATAAAATTTTAACCAAACTAAAATATCTAGCAATAAAAGTAAACAATGCTGGAAATAACAGTGCAATAAGAACACGAATTACTGCAGTCGACTTAACCCATTTCGCCCCATCGTGCTAAGTCGCGAGACACAACAACTGATTGAGATCTATGGCGACATTAATGGGATCTTGTTGTATCTCTTCCACATTTACTAACTAATGATTTCTGATTATAATGAGTCGAACTCTCAGTCTTTGCATTCCACCTCCTCTCTTGCTTCCTTTTGTGATGTGTGTCTCTTTTGCAGGTATTTGTCATCTCCAATGGATGACGTACTGATCTTCATGATGTCGAAACAGCTTCACCTCACGGACAAAGAAGCTGACGGCATTCAGGCGCCTGTTGAGGCCTGGATCCCAACTACTGCAAATCTTGCCCTGTTTTTGGTGGGACGTCCTCTCTTTCGACGTCTATCCATCTAGAGGCTTTTAAGAAGATTGTATCCTCTAGTTGGAGACTCCACCATGGTGTTGAAATAAGTAAGGTGAACGATGAACGCCTGTTGTTCAAATTTCACCATGAAACAGACAAGAAGCGAGTTATGACGAATGGTCCTTGGTCTTTTGAAAAGAATCTTATCATTCTCACATCGCTTGCAGCTGGCGATGATCCAACAACTATCGAACTGAACAAGGTCGAATTCTGGGTTATAGTAGCGGGTCTACCGTTTGGGATGTTGCACACATCTATGGCTATGGATATTGGTAATGGTATTGGCCAACTCGCAAAACTACTAGTGGGGAAAGATGAGTCGGAAGGTGATGGTTTGTTTCTTCTGGTTAAGGTCAGATTGGACATCACCAAACCGCTCAAGAGAGCTCTGCGGGTTAAATGGGCCAAAGGAGAATCCATAATGGTCACGTTCACCTATGAACGCCTTCCCAATTTCTGCTATTGTTGTTGTATTCTTGGGCACTTGTTGAAAGATTGCAAAGTGCAATTTGAAATCGAGGCTAGAATTGGTGATGCATCGGTAGACACTCTAGGATGGGGTCCTTGGCTACGTGCCTCGACTAACCCGCAAAATAAGCATGTGTTTAGGGGGAGTGGACCCCAATGTGTCGACGAGAATCTTCGTCAACCGCCGCCAGCTACCGAAAAATTTCTCTACTGTTACTAATTCTAAAATTGGTAAGAACATCAATGACAATGCAACCCCTAATTCTCAGGCTTTGACTGTGGCAAATAACAAAAATGTTGACCAATATCCCACTTTAAAGGAAGGCATTATACCTTCAAATTCAAACTTACCCATTTCTCTCCCTGCAACTACACAAAACTCAACTACTCCACCAACTTGCCTACCTAACATGCCTCTACTAGCCCAAGAAACAACCCAACCCATTTCCCTCTTACTGGTCTAATCCTTCCCAACACTCCCCAACAAGCCCACTCTCTTGGCCCATTCCCCATTCCAATCCATCTGCTTTCCACCCAAAACATATCCAACTTAGCTGATCCAATCCACTACCGTATCCAACCCCTCCCAAGCCAGCACAAACCACAACTTGCCTTCTCCTCAGCCTCATTTTCCAGCGTAACCAATGGACCAGGAGCCCACAACACTCTCCCTCTCCATACTCATCTCGCCCACCTAGTCAACCTACCCAACCCAAAAGGAGAGGTCATCCTTCAACTTCAGATAGAGGAAAGCGCATTGTCTCGGTTAATCGCAAGAAAGATACTTGTGGGAACGAGGATCTAGTAGGCGATAGGCCTACCAAACGCCCAAATCAGGGCATCATCATCCATGACACGATACCTGAGGCGGAGGTTGCGGAGCAACCCCGCCTAGAGCCATGAGTTGCTTATCATGGGACAATCAAGGTGCGGGTGGCCTTTCGATAGTTCAAGAGATTAGGGACCTTATAAAAAATTCACACCCTCAACATATTTTCTTAATGGAGACTCGTCTTGACTTTCGTGGGATAGATAAGCTAAAATTAAAGTTTAATGTTATTGGTTTTTGTGTTAATTCTCGTGGTAAATTGGGGGGTCTAGCCCTCCTTTGGACTAAAGATTCCGATGTTAGTTTACAAAGTTAATCTAATTATCATATTGATGTCATTATCAAACTTCGTAATAGTGAGCTATATTGGCAGTTCACCGGACTCTATGGTGAACCAGATTTGAATAAACGAAAGTTTACTTAGGATCTTTTGCATCGTCTTGGTACTCTTTCTAGTCAACCTTGGTTATGTATGGGTGATTTCAATGAAGTCCTTTCTAATTGCGAAAAGCTTGGTGGTAGGCCCGTTGCTTCCTATCGAATGCAGCATTTCAGAACTTGTATTCAACAAAACGGGCTTTCGGACCTGGGTTACTCGGGCTATGATTACACTTGTTACAATAGGCGGGCCCACCCCCATACATACGAATAAGACTCGACAAGCCTTGGCCAATTCGGCTTGGCGTTAGGCTTTCCCGCTAGCCTCTGTTATCCACCTGAAATGTCTAAATTCTGACCACAATCCTCTCAAAACTTACACTGGAAGGTAGCAGAGTTCGCAGAAGACAGCAAATCGAAGCTTCAAATTTGAAGCCATGTGGGTTCGACATAAAGATTGTGAGAAAATTATCCAAAAGAAGGATGGGACCCAGACGTTGATTTCTTCTCAACAATTGATGACTGCAGAATTGGGCTTATTAATTGGGGGAAATCTGAGTTTGGAAGCGTGAAAATACAGATTGCCGATCTAAAGAAACAACTTCTCGATCTGAGAGAGGGCGTGGTTACGGCTGAATCTAAAGCTCATAAAGCTGACATGAAATGTCGGCTGTATGAAATCCTGGAGCGTGAGAATACTATGTGGAGACAACGGTCCAAAGTCCAATGGGTCCAAGAAGGGGATCGGAACACCCATTACTTTCACGCTAAGGCTTCACAAAGATCAGCGACGAATGATATTTTGGGATTGAAAGACTCGGCTGGGGTTCTTCGAACATATATGGAAGTGATGGGAAAATTTTCTATAGACTATTTCTCATCAATTTTTAGCTTAATCCAGCCTTCAGCTGAGCATCTAGACGATGCACTCTTGGATGTCCTTCCTCGGGTTACTAAGGAAATGAATTTGGGACTCTGTACAACTTATACAGCTGATGAGGTAAAAAATTCTCTATTTCAAATGTATCCCTTGAAATCCCCAGGCCCCGATGGCTTTCCTGTTTTATGTTTCCTAAAAATATTGACGTACTGTTGGGAAGTATGTTACTACATGTTGCTTGAATTTGCTTAACCATGGGATTTTTTATGTGAAGCTTAGTTATACTCATATTGTGCTAATCCCTGAGTGCAAGAAGCCTGATCTCATCACTCAGTTTAAACCTATTTCTCTTAGTAATATTGTCTACAAAATTGCCTCCAAGTGCACTAACAGATTGAAACTTATTATGAATTCTATTATTAGTGAAAATTAGTCTACTTTTATTCCTGGAAGACTCATTACTGACAATGTTCTTGTATCGTACGAAATTAATCACTATCTGAAAAGGAAAACTAGTGGTAAGGCATGCTTCTTCGCTCTTAAGTTGGATCCGTGTTGAATGGTCTTTTGTTGAGAAAGTGTTGTTGAAGCTTGGCTTTCGCTCTAGATTTGTGGACACTATTATGCTTTGCATTCGTTTTGTTACTTACTCTATTTTATTTAATGGTAGCCAATTCGGTAATATTCTTTCCTACCAGGGGCATTCGCCAGAGTGATCCCCTTTCTCCCTTCTTATTTCTCTTTTGTACCGAGGCTCTATGCTCTCTGTTTGATAGTGCTGCTGGTAGAGGCGAACTAAAAGGTGTGAAAGTGAGTCATAGTGCTCCCTCCATCTCTCATCTTTTATTTGCTGATGATACCATGATTTTTAGTGAAGCTTCTCTTGATTCTGCGAACTCTATTATGAACATTTTGCGCACTTATAGCTTGGGGTCTGGTCAGGAAATTAACTTGGATAAGTCTACCATTATTTTTAGTCAGAACACTAATTATACTTTGCAAAATCAAATCCAGTCTATTTGCAATGTCAAGGTTGTGGATAAGCACGAAAAATACTTTGGCTTACCAACAACCATGTGTAAGAATAAAAAAGAAGTCTTTGGTTGGTTGCGTGAAAAAGTGTGGAAAAAGGTTCAATCTTTCGATGGTAAGCTCTTGTCCAAAGCAGGGAAAGAGGTCCTTGTCAAATCTGTTTTCCAAGCCATTCCCACATATGTGATGTCTTGTTTTAAGCATCTGATTACCCTTTCAAATATCTTGAAGCTTTTATTAATAACTTTTGGTGGAGTGATTATGGCAAAGATAAAATGCATTTTGTAAAATGGGATACCATGACTCTTAGCAAGAGGGATGGGGGCCTTGGTTTTCGAGACCTTCACGCTTTTAATTTTGCTTTGCTTGGAAAACAGATTTGGAGAATCCTTGAACACCCTAAATGTCACGCCCCGGTACTGCATCGTGGGTCCCACTACATTTAATATTCATTTAATAACATATTCCCCACTCCGCCCGTTGGCGTGACCGGCCGTATGAACATTTCCACGTCCACACGCAGCCTTATCCACCTGTCCGTCTCACAAACCAACCTCACAGTATAGAAAGCCAACCGCCGGGCTAGTATACTTTTCAAACATGATTTACATCAGAGTTTTAGCGAAAGAATTTTCAAAATAATATACATGTAAGTGGCTACTGGTATCAGCATATCTACAATCCAAAATACAACATATTCAAACCTCAATTACATGTTAATGTTATACAAACCAAAATACAACGTCTTACTTTACAAAGAGTCTAATAACTTCTTAATGTCAGCCTCGTCCGCAAAATTGTACTTCCCGGATGTCCAACTAACTCCTGTCCGAGGTAACAAGTTCAAGGGTGAATTTCATAATACACAATGCCCGGATCAAGTAATTGCAATCAACAAATTTTTCACACAATTCAGCACATGCATATAAAAGTCACAACGTGGAATTTTCAAACAGTTTTTAATTCATGTTAGCTCACTCAAACATATGTTGCGGCCACTAGTATACGTCCGGTGGCCCACAGAGGTCTACAACTGATTCCTTGATTAGAGGAATCCCGAGTACTTGGTATTTCTCGGTTGGCTTTCTATACTGTGAAACGGACAGGTGGATAAGGCTGCGTGTGGATGGGAAAATGTTCACACGGCCGGTCACGCCAATGGGCGGAGTGGCGAATATGTTATTAAATGAATATTAAATGTAGCAGGACCCACGATGCGGTCCCAGGGCGTGACAAAGGTGGTATCAAAGCCACGAGTACTCGGCGTCACTAAGACAATATCCCGTCATAAAGACGGCTACGAGTAATTGCTATCAAAGCCACGAGTACTCGGCGTCACTAAGACAATATCCCGTCATAAAGACGGCGTCACTAAGACAGTATCACGTAGACAATATCACATCATAAAGACGGCGTCACAAAGACAAAGCACTACATACATGAGAGCTACCATTTATCCATGCTTTTTATAAATTATTTCACACACGTCACATGCATTAGAAATCATCTTTTCGGGATACACACATAACTTGATCCTCGGTGAATAAAATAATATTATATCAAGTCCCGTCGCTTGATATAATATTAACAGTTATCATATCACAGTTATAAAACAATTATTTTCACAAAAATCAGTAAAGCAAGGTATTATGAAGATTCAACCCATACCTGGTTTAGATGCTCGCTTATTCTCGGTATCGCTTAATTCGTCGACTAGTTAGTTACTACTACATTTCTTCCTAACCTCCTTATTCGCCTCCAGAAGCGAACGCAAATGCTCACCACTCTTCGACTCCTTTAACTCATCCAAACTCACATCCATCCCTAAAAGACTCACCACCTGCCTCGTCACATTCTCCTTCCCAAACTCCTCCTGCACACTCACAACCACTTTCGCCATCCTTGCCACCGAATCCACCAACGTCACCCGCACACTCACCGGTCCATCGACAATTGCCTTCGTAATCACCTGCACTCCTCCCCCTCTCGCAACCACACCAACAAGCTCATGATAATCCGCCAAATTAACCAACACACTTGCCACAACGCTCCTCGCATCAACACTCACACTCTCCTTCAACAGCCTCAACAACGGAGGCACACCATTCTCCTCTCTAATCTAACTATAACCAGCACCCTCATGATCAGTTTCCCCATTACCCTGCAGTTCAGAACTCTTTACCTCTATTAACGACTTCACAACCCCAGGAGGACCATCCTACACCTCCACAACATCATTTACAAAATTCTGCGCAACTGTATCGAACCTCCCTCATTAAAATTTCTATCAGCAAACTCCAACAGCTCCGCAACAACCACATTATTAACTCCACCCTAATTGAATTCTCCTCAACCCTAGAATAAATAATAAGCATCATCTGAGCAAGCACAACCTTGGCACAGATCTGATTTGTGCCACTATGACCACCTAACTACACATCATAACAAGACCTAACCACATAAATCAAATAATCGCCACGAATGCAAACGCTATCCGATCGCACCGAAGCTAACAACACCTTCAGTACAGCCAGCTCAACTGGCTCATCACCTACAGCAGCACACTTACACACATAATCAATCACACGAAACACCAACGTCTCCGATTCAGTGATCTCACAGTTCCTAATTAAACCCTAAGCGAACAACATGTACACGCAATCGAACGAAGGCTCGAAGAGCTTCGGGGAGCTGGATTGGAGCGCCATGATGACCGGATTGAGGAGAAAATCAACGTCATCGGAGGAGATGCCGTAGAGAGGCAAGCAAGTCGCCGGATCGGGCAAGGAATGGGGTCGAGCGCGAGATGGTGGAGAGAGGCGGCGGAGAGGTCGCGGCTATGGCGGTCGAATTGGGAAGAGGTTGTGAGGCGGGTCAACGGTGTCGATCGTGGTGAGCTTAGGCGGAGGTGTTGATCGGATAGTGGTGGCGGATGGGTGATGATGGATTGGTGAGATCGATTTCAGCTGCAGGTGGTATTGCCGATCGTGGTGAACTGAGGAGGTGGGTCGGAGTGGTGGTCACAGGCGGAGACAGTGGTGCGCAACAAACACAGTGGTGGTGATAGGGTGGTGGTCGAAGAGTTGACCGGTGGTTCTGGTGATGGAAGACATCGAAGAAGAAGACTGAAATAGATGGAGGCGATAAGATGAAGATGAAGGCGATCAACTTACTTTCCCATTAAGTTTCCTTCCTCATTTTACGTTTATTCCTCTAGCTGATTAACTCGTATCTTTCCTAATATTTATTTATTTATGCATTAATCATTCGTCCGATGACTTCCAAGATTTAATTTAATTTGAACCCTAAATTGACTCAAGTTCTAAATTCATTTTTAATTTTAATTCACCTAAACTCGTTGGCAAACTAACCATTTACTAATTCGTCACGAACTATACCGAAAATATTATTAAAATATTCTGCCCGGATCCTGGTCATTACACTAACTCCCTCTTGAGTCGTGACTTCAAGGCCAAGTACTTCCCTCACACTGATATCCTACATGATGTACCTAATTCTAACGCTTCCTAAACCTGGAAAAGCATTTTTGCATCTCTTGATCTTGTTAATGCAGGTATTCTGGCGACTGGGGAATGGGGAAAACATTGAGGTTTGGAGTGATAAATGGATACCGGAAGCATTTTCCTTTAAGATACGATCCTCGGATACCGGAAGCATCTTCCTTTAACTTAAAATGTCTACCAACGTTTTATATGGATACGTCACACAAATGTGAAACGTGTGTTGAAGCAAAATTGATACGATCTTCTTTTAAATTGATTGAAAGAGTGACACAACCTCTTGATTTAATACACATTGATGTATGTGATTTGAAATCAACTCCAACACGTGGGGGAAATAAGTTTTTCATCACTTTTATAGATGATTGCACTAAGTTCTGTTTTGTGTATCTTCTTAAGAGTAAGGATGAAGCAATAGAGAAGTTTGTTCTCTATAAAAATGAAGTTGAGAATCAACTTAACAAAAAGATAAAGGTGATAAGAAGTGATCGTGGTGGGGAATATGTTTCTTCACTTGAACAGTTGTGTGCTTCTAGTGGTATCATACATGAGACCACTGCAAAATGGCATGGCTGAAAGGAAAAATCGTACTTTGATAAAATCCATGTGTCAAGGATAACATCCATCAGGATGATAATTGCATTTGCTTCTTTACGCAATCTTGAAGTGCATCAGATGGAT
>JAYMSP010002672.1:0-22973 GCA_036897095.1 Plantago elongata
TTAAAATTTAAAACTAGCATCATTTTGGAGAAATTTTCATAGCATTCTATTAGCTATACATACACAAATGTTCACATATGTGCCACTAGACCAGCACAAATTAAGAGAGATCAGATCAGTACAGCAGAATCGATAAAACCCCGTACTCTACTTTTATGCAAGGCCTGCTTTCTTATGGAGGTAGGATGATAGCCACAAGCTCAACAACAGTAACAATATGCAAAGAAACAAAATAAGTGAAGAGGATAAATATTGGAGATTTTGAACATCTAATACACATCCTCCAATTCAAGAGTCTCCTAATGCCCATCACTCATCAGAATGCAACAGAATGTCAGAAACAATAGGTAACTAGCCGAGGAGGGTGAAAATGTTTTACACGTATTGACATAGTAACTATTGTGGCCAGTACATAACACTGAATTGAACGAAAACTAAAAGTCCAAAAGATGAGGTTGGTACTTGGTACAAGAGGAGCAGACCCAAACCAAACCACACTTGAATATTCACTATAATTCGACCATGAGACAATATTGGAAACTATAGGCAACATAATTTAATAAGAATTCATGTTCATATCAAGAATATGGACCACAATAACCCGGAAATGAGCAACATCAGTCAATCATTTTGCATGGTGATGCATTCACAAGGACCTAGTTGCCTCGCATGGTAATCTTTCAATCAGTTATATGTATACATGGTAAATTTGACATTCTCCAAAATGATTGAAAAGAATCCTTCATGTATGTCATGTGTTGGTGGACTTGTCAACTCCAGGATGCGTAGTCATCCAAATTATCTGAATGGCGATAAAAGGTATTCACCATAGACACGTACAAAAGAATATTCAGGACTCAAAGAAAATTTCGGAACAAGATAGCCGCCACCTAATTGGACCCTACTCTATTTTGATCTGTGACAAGCCCTCTTTGCAGCACGGACTATGTCATCAACCTGAATAGATAAAATCTTTGATTAGACGACACAGAAAAAGCTTTCCACTTTTAAAATTTGATAACCAAAGATTAACAAATGCAAATGATTGACTGGAGAAACAAAATAGGTTTACTACATTTGCAACGATAAGTGTCAGTGTCTGTGACACATAAATATAGCTAATTCCTGTTTCTGAAATGCAATCTTTTGGTTTGTTGCTATACAAATCTTTTAATCGCAAGGGTTACAAAAAGAAGAATGAATCAAATGCAGTTTTCCATAGCTCCCTATCCTATTCCAAATTCCAACTTGTGTCGATTCAAATTTAAAATTTAAAACTAGCATCATTTTGGAGAAATTTTCATAGCATTTTATTAGCTATACATACACAAATGTTCACATATGAAATGAATCAATAGTAACATATAAAAATGATAGGGTACACAAACCTGAGGAAGAGCTAGTCTCTCGAGATTTGCAGAATAGGGCATGGGAACATCAGCACCAGCAATTCTTTCTACAGGTGCATCAAGATATTCGAAGCTTTCTTCAACAACAGATGCACTGAAGAAAGACAAGAATCATCATGTGATACAGGCAAGGTTCATATAGTACATACACATTGATAGACAGAATTATCAAGAAAAGATTACCATATTTCAGCACCGACACCATGTTGAGGAAATCCTTCTTCAAGAGTCACAAGTCTATTTGTTTTCCTGACAGATGCATTAATAGTGGCTCTATCAAGAGGGCGGATAGAACGAAGATTTATCACCTGTGCAGGTGGAATCCTGATTAATAATGATTCACATAGTCCCTTTCTTTAAGTTCTAATATGAATATTAACACAGATAATTATTTGACTTACCTCAACACTGATTCCTTCCTTCGAAAGAATCTCTGCAGCCTGCAGGTATCCATCTACGATCATTACAAGACTCAAAAAGATGACCGGGATCTGACTGGCTTAATTAAATCACGGATACCATTTATTCTACACTGAAGTATTCATCCAAAAGTGTGTCTAATTGTATAACAATAAACAAAAAAAACATAAACCATGACCTTCTTAGATATCCATAAGTGCTAATTGTTTACTGAAAGTGAAGGCTTGTACAAGTTAAAGAGCCAGTTTTTTGGTGCTAAAACATCTAGTTACAGCAATAACATTCAGGTTCTTTGACCAAAAAAAAAAAAAAAACTCAGAATCTTAAGTTGTAGTATCAGCTTCTGACATATATGACCCAAACTTGAGCAGATATAGGTGAGTTTCATATAACATATCAACAATTCAATATGTCCCATTCAACTAAATATCTGTAGTTGTCCAAAAAAAATGAAGGAGACGGGAAAAAATGAGTAGCACAACATCAATACTCAATTAATAACAAAAGATTCACATACCTGAAGGGCATACCCAACCATCTTTGAGAAAGCCGTGATTGTAACATCTTTACCTTCACGTTCAATCTGCAACAAGCATATGTAAAACAAGAAAAAAGTTACTTGGATTTAAATGGGAAGTGCAAAGTGGTTAAACCTTTGAAGGTTAAGCTTAAGGCACATACCTTAGCTTTTCCAATAGGAAGGGAGAAACTGGAATCGAGAACTTCAGCCGACACAGGAAATGATTCGCCATACCTGTTACGATAAAAGTTAATCCCAATGACAGATAGATAAACAAACATGAGCATCAGTGTAATACTATTCAAGTACTACATAAGTAAAGATTGACACCAAATCCATAAGTATGATAGAATAATACGTACAGTAACTCATTCTCGAGGAACACAACAGGATCTGGATCTCTTATTGCAGCTTTAAGCAGGCCCCTGGCATCTTCTGAAGAATATGGAGCTAGTACTTTCAATCCAGGGCATGCACCGTACCATGCTGCATAGCACTGCAAGTGATAGGAACTCAGTTTGAAGCTCAACAAACTTTAATGCGACTGAATCATTACCATGTTATACTGTCTACTGCTCATGACAATTTTTTCTCCATGACAAAATGGGATTTGGCTTGTAAACAGTCAAATTTCCGTACTGTGTTTTCATTAATTAATGTAATAGAGGTTTTTGTTGTTAATTGAAATATGATAATGGCTTCAGCAACGTTATCTTAAATTTCAGCGAACTTGGGTTACAGATAGTCACTGGTTTGAGAAATGGTTTTGAATGTGAATACTTAGGCAGAAACATTCTAAACCTCTAATACTGGAAAGTTCGTTCACAGCATTCACATCCCAGTGAATCTGCAGAAACATTCTAGAGGTTTCCTAGTAGACTCAATTATACCTGTGAATGTTGAGCACCAACACCTGCAGCTGCACCATTAGGGCCTCTGAAAACGATTGGCACTGATATCTGGCCAGCGGACATATAATTTGATTTTGCAGCTGAATTGATGATGTGATCAATTGCCTGCAATGGCATATACTAATTAGCTCCACAACTCAAACTTCCTCTGACATCAAGTATGGAAGTAACTACTTGCACTCAAACACACTAGCAATGACTCGAAAAGTACCTCTTCTGAATCATTCTCACCCCTTGGGAAAAGACAAATAAATCACAATATGATATTAGACAGCTAACTGAACTCTTTATTTTTTGTTCTTGTCGATGTATTGGGTTCATCATAACCACAGATTTTTCTCAAAAATCAATAATATGCACCGAGTTTGATCTGATCAAATGGAATAAAGCGTTTAGATGCAACAACATAATTGAGAAGGCAACTTTGCTGGTAGTTGACAATATTCTACTCAAATCACCAATTGTCATGCATATTACATTTTCTGAAAATGATTACCCGTGTTATGTATTTTTCAACATAAGTCTAATAATACATCAAATGCGACTAATGCCTTCTGTTTTCATGGTTTAAGATGTTTATTTTGATTTTATGCAGTATGCACATCTCAACCTTGACTATCCAATCAGGAAATAACATAGAGTAGTTTAAAGCATAGGCAGGAAGTACCAAGTGGAGCATCAGAACTGAAGGAAACGTATAGGAACAATGGTCGAAAGGCTTTCATTTGCAGTAAAGGATAGCAAACTCACGTATGGAATTAGAAAATTAATGTAACAGACAGCAGAACTAACTCCTAATTCTTTGACAACAAATAGGCCAAAATACAGCATCTAACATAATCTAACCTGCATCGAGAAATTGAATGTCATGAACTCGATTACAGGCCTCAGGCCATAATATGCTGCTCCAACTCCGATTCCAGCAAATCCAGCCTTCAGACAAAATTAAATAGTTCAGAAGACACTTTCCTGTAAAAAATAATCCAGCACGTGATGATTTTGACCATAGGGAAACGGTTAACCTCAGTGATTGGTGTGTCTACAACCCTCTCAGGACCATATTTTGCCAAGAGACCTTTGGTGATCTGATGGACAATATATCAGATTGATTAGCATAGTACAAACTTAATAGATCATGTTTGAAGAATTAAAATGATTATTAACCAAACACTCACCTTATATGCACCTTGATACTCACCTACCTGTATCACAATTGTAGAAAAAATTATGAGTTGAACAGTATATAGAGGAGAATATGTACTGCTAAAACACAGAGAAAAGAAGGACAGATAACTGAAAGATCTCACATCGCAAAAACCTAGTAAAATGACATAGTGTATTATACCTCCTCTCCCATTACAAAAACCTTGGAGTCAGCAGACATCTCTTCATCAAGAGCTGAATTTAAAGCATCACGCACTGTCATCGTCTGCAAGAAATAATGAAAGGTTCACCACTACATAATCCAGCCATGAGTAATATATTCGGCATCACTCATACTATTGCAACAGGCACTGTCCTAGTTAGCACACATTATTACATTAATCAATCATGATCGTATTAGTCTCCTCAGCAAAGAAGTTAAAGTAACACTGAGAGCAAAACTTCAGATTAGAAATAGTTGTCACCTCTTTCCCAGAGGAAGAAAACGCCCTAGACGCAAGGACTCGAGCTCCATTCTGCTACCACATTCAAACAATAACAACAGATAGTAAATAACAGAAAGTAAACTCACATTTTCTGATTCAGAAACAGGCATAAAACAATCAATCAATCAAATCAAATCAAATCAAGTAATCTAGACAACAAATGCTAGTAGTATACTGAATACACACCGAAGCCGGATTGGCCACTCTTTGCCTAATAACACCCAACATGATTCCTTCTCCTTGTTTAATCACACCACCAACCTGAATTTACATCAAGCAACAACAGCAACAAATCAAATTAACAAACGGATATAGAACTAGACCTGCAAGACGCCACTACTGCTTTCAGATCAAGCTATGATTACCGATAGAACTACGTATATGGAAAGCTGGAACGAGATGATGAATCGAAAATGATGAAGTAGAACGTGATATTTTACCTGGTCGTGTTGGTTTGTATGGATTTGGAATCGAGATTTAAATTTTCTCTGGTCAGCTGATGAAGTGGGGTGTGAATTTGGTACGGAGGTGGAGCTAAATCATTTGAGAGTCCTGTGTGTGTTGGTTTGTCTTTGTCGGCCCTTCTCAACTCCAACGGGTACAGCTCTTGGCCCAGGGGAAACGTGGATTCTCAAACTAAAAAATTGGTTTTGTTGCCCCTTGATTTTAATAATTTTGAGAATATGGTCCAAGGTACCTTAAAGGTTATGTAACTTAACTATTCATCATTTACCATTAAATTTTCAATTACCAACTACATTAGCTACATTTTCAGCTAATTTACTTAATAGGAATTTTAACTTTTCAAACTAACTAATTTTTCAGCTAGCTTGTTTAAAAAGCTGCACGTTCACGTAACGAATTATTTATCAAAACAAATTTATGGAGCCAAAAATTTAACTGAAAAGTTAGTGATAAAAAAGGATCATAATTTATGAATTTTAATTACCGAATATTTAGAAATTCAATTGCGGTTTGTAATTAAATGTTAAATTTTACAATTCAATTAAAAACCAATTACAAATAGAAGAATTGTTATTAAAAAAGAATCTAACGCTGCTCAAAGAACACTTGTATTGAACCTAATATTGATCTTGAAAGATTTGAGCTTATTATTCATCTTGTAATTACATACAATTCGTCGATTTATTTCTTCCAAAAGCTAGAGCTACATTAAATTATTCATATTACTTTTGCAATTCACTTTCTTGTTATTGTTTATACTTGTTGTTGCTTTCTTCATCAATCAATCAATCTTATGCATGTCTATCATCTCATCAAATATGAATGTGTATGTTATTTGCTTGATCATCTTTTTGAATGTAGTAGTGATATGATGATTAATTCGCATATATTAGGGTATAATCTTCGATTCATTCGTACGAGTTAAGCTAGATTAAACATTTGTAAAACTCGTTAATTGAATTTGCTAGTCTAAAATGTTTAAACCGCGTGATTAAAGATTACTTATTGTGCAATTAAGTAATTATGCTAATATGGAATTCTAGAAAATGAATTAATTATGTTATAACACGTGACAATCGTATGAATGCAATAACTAAGGCCCTGTATGTTATACTGCTGCAGCTGTAATATTCCCACTCAAACCGAACATTTTATACATAAAAAATTCAATTTTAATTGAAAAATATTCAAATTATATATTAAATTATATATTATTAGTAACATTTTTTTCCGCTCACACACGGCTCCATAACGCACCAACTAATATGTCCTAATCGATCAAAAGGAGATTTACTTGTTAACAATTGGTTCTTGATTTGTTTTTCTTCCATTTTAATTTCAATCGTGCTGCTAACGTGTGAGAGAGATGCATAGACAAATTTGAGTGATTAAAGGTGAGGAACATGGAATTGTTGTGTAGAGTTTTCCTGTACCTGTGATGCTCACCAAGTGTTTGACGAAATGCCAACTAGCATTGTTGCATAACAGGTCTGCTTGCTCTATAGTAGTACTTCATACATGTTATGGGTTAGCAAGCTGGAATACGTTATCCTGCATTCATTTAGTATCCTTGAGTTTCTAATTTCTACTGCCATTGTGACCTTTGACAGTGAAACAATCTAAAGTAACCGGGGGAAACGTACCGTTCAGTCTTTCTGACATTAAACGAAGCATGGTGAAGTTAAATTTCTTCAGTATCGGTTTTACTTTGTGGAATGTTGCATATGCATATCAGCATTATCAAACTTTTCCATTATGTCTCAAATCGCTATGATCTCTACAGATTACTTGTATTATCTTCTCGCGAAACATAAGAAATAGTACTGGAGTGTGGACATGTTGCAGCATGTAAGTTCAACAAGACTGAATTGTCCAATAACCATCTGCACACCTTTTCCAGGTGCAAAAATTCTAAACAGAAGCAGAGCTATAAACTGTTGCAAATTTGCAATTATAGATGAGCTGTGATCCTAATATGTCGAACTGTACAAATGAAGGTACCCTATTCTTCTTCTAGCTAACACAGATCACACCATAGTCGATAGATTACAGAAGCATGTTTTTGTACAAGTATAAAGTAAATTGCATGCGTAAAGGCTAGAATATTTCTACCCTTCCATTCTCACTTGGTAAATTGGATCAATGTGCTGATTTATCAGTTAGAAGACGGTTGCGTTCATTGGAGGAGTTGGATGGGGTGTAACATGATGCTGCGCTCAGTAGATTCTTGACAGCCGCTTGTCCACCCTTTGGGAAGACATTCTTAAAGCTTCGCTTCTTTTTTGTTCTTACCTTGGCTTGCTTCTCAACAGATACGTCCTGCAAGTTGAAATTTTATCTACTGTGAAGATTGATGGTATTTTAAGCAATCATGTGTGTGTGTGTGTGTGGTAATGTGGAGTATATTATTGATCTATTAACTCTCTTGCTCTCCTATCATCCGAGAGACAGATTTCTTTATCTTTGCATTGCATATCATATACACCGGACAGACATTCTATCCTATCACCATTTCATTGCACGAAAGTAAACATAGAGTCTCATACATTTTATACTGTGATGTGATGGTGTTTATCCTTGATATTAAGCTCACTGAGTCTCTTGTTTATGTTTGTTCTTTGTTTTTCATCGCCCTACTAATTTTTTACTGAAGCAAACCATAATGTGAACTATGTTTTTCGTATGCTACATAATTGAAAAACTGCCTCATGCTATTTTATCTTTGCCTTCTGTTAGCTTTGCTTAGCTACATGCTTCACTTTCAACTAAGCCTATATTTTCTACTATGTATACGGTATTGTATTGCTTCATAATTACCTCTGCTGTCTTGACATCATCATGGGGAGCTTTACTGTTGAAATCATCTTCCGTACCTGCATAAGGTGAAATTCTCAATCAACAAGCATTACAGCCATATATTGCCGGAGTTCTTGAGAAAGTCTTCCAAGACAAGGTCTATATAAGAACATGTGTCTAGATATGTTTCAAAATGCATGCATTTGCATAAATGTCAAAACAGTTCTAGCTTCGATATTGGAGCTTCAAATACACCTGGTCTACATACGTAAGAACTTCTATGCAACTGAGAGTTCTCACCAATAATATTTTGCTTGCCATCCACGCTGTCGTTGAAATATACTCGAAAACTAGGTGATCCTGGAAATGCATCACTATCTCGATGACCAATCATTCTCTCATCATAGTCATCATCATCCTCATCAAAATCTTTGAACACATCCTCCTCCTCCGTGTCCTCGTCCTTAGCCTTCTCTTTTGGATCATCTTTACCTCTGGCTTCCAGGCTTTCTAGCTTACATCTTTCATACTTTATGTGGGGAGCCTCGTATACTGGTGTATCAACTACTTTTCTCTTCGTCTCCTCGTGTTTATTGCCAGGACTAGTGGTGTTTACAGGGGAAGTTGGTGCTGTCTTATTAAAATCGGAATGTTGGGATGCAGTGTCATTATCATACCTTTCTTGCAAAAGGAGTTCTTTCTTCGAAGGGGTGGTATCCTTCAAAGGCCGATTGTGCCTGCGGGCTGTAAAGTCCTCTATTCGTTGGAGGAAGACAGGTCGGAACCTGGCTGGCAATGTCACGCCATTGGTGTCTGATTTAGAAGCACCAGACCCCATTGTTAGGTAATTTGGAAGAAAACCTTATTCAGCATGTACTGGTTTTTAGATCAGAAACAAGGTCAATAATGGAGGAAAGCCAAGAAACAAAATCTTAATCTTCAATTCAGGAGACCACTAGATATTTTGGCTTTTTGTTAGGAAGGATTGATGGAGGTCTGGTTTCAAGATTAAGATTTTGTTCTTGTTCTGATAAATTTCCTTTGATATTTTTTTTTTCACATTTGCTACAAAGTTTACTCAAAAATAGTTTGAGAAAAAACCGCTATTATTCAGGAAAATGTTTCTAGGAATATGATTCTTGATTTAGCTGGGTGAGAGGCCAGGAGCAATTTTCTTAAAAACATATGGCTGTGAAAAATTTCCACCATTCATTCATTTTTATTTTCACCAAGGATGTTTATATAGGTTTCTTTCACATATGCTTGACATCTTTTGTCATATTTCAATCAACTTTTTTCAGTTCCATTTGTCACTTTAGAGATTGATTCCTTAAAGCCCCACTTGTTACTTTATACATTGATTCCTTAATCTGTCATTTAGAATCCAAAGAAGACCAGAAATATATTCGACGAACCAAGATGTCACACTGGCACTGTTTGTGCACTTACAAAGATTCGCATGATTATGGTTGTACATAGGAGTATTAGAGTGTGCTCAGTTAACAAACTCCATGGAAAATCAATCAATATATAAGATTCTTCGAGTACATTCAGAGTTCATCTGATAGCAGAAGTTACAAGCAATTTGAAAACTCTCTATCAATAGGAGTTCAAGGGATAATTAGATGCATACACTACACATTAGAAATTTTGACTACTAGTTTCACCAGTAGCCATTCTTGAAGACACATCACTGAGAGCACTGTAATCATAATTATAACAAGAAGCAGATGAAGCAGAATAAGAATCTGCATCACTTAATGCATCATCATGATTTCCGCCTGCAGCCACATCTTCTGTACTTTGCTCCATTACATGGCACAGAATCCAACTGCCTATTTGAACCAATGGTCCCTGTATATATGGAGAGATGATTAAACATTTACCATACTATACGTTAATCAGGAAAGACAGGACCTTTGCTCAAATGATAATTAGTTGTATACCATATGGTGACATGAAAGTTACCTTAGGATTCTTTTTGTGCTGAATGTTGGAAATTCTGGTTTCTGAAGTAGTAATGCAGTAAACATGCATGATCCAATCAGTTCTACAAGAACCATTGTAGAAAGCCATAGTCCTCTTTATACCAACTAACGGCAATTTTTTCCTGCAGATGATCTGTTCATTCGAACCAATGGTCTTCCAATGACCACCACAGGTTGCTCCACTTATTCGATTCACATTCCGAATATCCTTGGCTCCAGTGTTGCTAAAGAAGTACCTGTCCTGGTTCGCCTCACCTGTTCATGCAAAGTGAAGTGTGAAATAGGATCATGCATCAAGAACGGCGAATTTGATTGAAACATGACAAACCTGGCAAATTCCATGGATCAAAACTGAAAATGCTGATCTCTGGGATGACTGAAGACGGCAATGGATGTGAAAACACTTTACGCGCCAAGTACTGAAAGACGATCTCTTCATCTGTGGGCTGGAATCGGAACCCCGGTGGGAGTTTTCCCTCGCCATCTCTAACAAACTTTATCACCTTGTCCATTTTTTGAGTTGAACTAGTACTGGCAACGAAAGTAGTAATCACTTGTTCAAATTTAGAATGTTGTCCAAAATCCAAATGCACAAGAACGTGCAGATGGAAGAGATATAGAGCTCCGAGAGCTATTTATAGAATGGTGATTGGTGACATGAGAAATGTATGCTAATCTGGTCCTTGTTACTTGGTAGTTAAGAAAAACAAAATTTATTATATTATTTTCTCCATATCAGCGTTAATTTTCTAATCATTTTTTTAGATATATAAGCATGTTATTACACATTTTTTGTGATTCCGGAATTATATGATTGCTCCATTGATCTCTAAAAGTTATTCTCTTTTTTTTTCTATTACAAATCTGTTTAGCAAAACTAGCTGAAAAATTAGTTAGTTATCTGGAAATGTAGCTTGTAGCTTTTTTTTCAATAAGCAAACTTCACTAGTTTCTCGAGTCAGCTAACTTGTTTAAGAAGCTGTGTGTTCTCGTAACGAATTTTTTATCGAAAAAAAATTCATTGAATTGAAAAGTTAACTGGGACCTACCAGTTATTCAAAGAGCCTTTAGCATAGTTAACCTTCTAACTTTTATTATACTTTACTCATTATCTCGTACAAAAACTTCTTTCATTTTTTTGATGAATTACACGAACTACCTTCAAGATAGGCCTAGTTAAAGGGTTGGATAATTAAGTCCTATGTATATTGGGCTATCAGGAACAAATTTTTATTAATATTTAAATGTTAAAGGTGTAATCGATGTCTCATCCTCTGATCCTCTCAAATACTGCGTTAAGTATTTTCTCCTCCATTGGTTTCAGAATTATTCTCATGCCCTAAGGCAGAGCTAATGAAAACAAGCAATGAGCTGTAGAGTACTGGTATATAGCATGTTGTTAAATTCAGAGATCTTATTAATATTATTTTGTCATTATTATGAAATGAATCCTCATTCATTATTGAGTATTGAATGTTTATTAATAATCCCAATATATGACTTTAGATCATATGTGCATGTCTGACGTTAAAGTTAGAAGATCCACCTCGTTGATGAATTAAGATTCACATAAAGAGTGAAATCAAAGCATATTACTGTATCTTTTGTTGGTTTATCTTGAAAAAACTGGGTGCATGAAAGCAAAAAAGAAGCATGCAAAAAGCAATGTGCTTTCTGGCAAAGCAAATTTCTGATCATCGATGATCAAAAGATGATCAGGCTGTTGGAAGTGGAATTGACTATGTTTTCAAGTGGGATTGGATAATAGAGAGCTAGTAGCTACTTTACTTCATCAAGAAGATGTTGTTTTGTTGATCAATATATCTAGCTAGTACTATTAGTTAAATTTGTGGTGTAAAAGTCATAAAGTCAGCCTATCACGAATCAAAAGCCAAACACATGCAATTGTAATTCAAATATAGCATACGGTTGTCAAAAGTTAGAACCGAATTATGAATTTATGACCCACTCCGGGTTTCTTCTTTCTTCATCTTCCTAATGGGTGTATTATTTAATGACAATTATGTTGGTTCCGGTTTGAAGTTTAGCTGTGAAATATTAGATATGGTTAGTACAAACATAATACTTTTTCGGTTTCTCCATTACGATGACAAAAATTTTACTTTAATTTTTTGGTCAACCGCCTACTACGAAAAAAAGTCAAGTAAAATACTTAATTTTACTTTACAATATGAAAATTCACATTATACTAGTATTATCTAGATGAACATGTCTGACAATTACATTGACGTGTAGACTTTTTTAATATTTAAGAAAATCAGATATTTTCAAGAATTGAGTCTAAGGGGCTGATTGGAGTAGCATCCAAATGCCCGTTTGGATGCTACTCGGGATTTTATGTTTGTTATAACATTTAAATGCCGAAGATCGAAATGTCTCTACAGTAGCAACATTTTTCTCTACCTATATAACAAACCTATAATACCCTATACAATTACAATTTTATACCAAACACAATTTTAACAATCCCATTACAATTCTGATCACTATTCAGACATTTAAATCGGGGCATTTAAGTCGCATGTCAATCAGCCCCTAAATTATTGGCTACCTTAAAAACAGAGTTGAAAAAATTGTGACTTATTTTGACAGGACATAGAAAGTAAAAAGACATTTAAATATGAACTGAACTGAATTGAGGTGAGCTGAACTAAAAGGAATTAAACTAAATTTAATAAGTTATTGATAAAAGGAAAACCTGGGGAGTGAAAAGTAAATTGAGTTAAAATATAAGGGCTCGAAGTAAAATCTCACATGAGTAATGAGTATATTTTTCTTTGTGGCGAAAAATCGAATTGATTATCCTCCCTTAGGGCTCACTCAGATCGGTCTTCTCCTGAGACTTTGAGGTATGTAAATGCTATGGATACTCAATGTTGATTCGTTTGTTTGTTTTTACAGATTTCAATCTGCTTCTAATCCAATTTGCGTTTGCCTCATGGATTATGCTGTTCGTGACTATGAATATGTTTGTAATTTGGTCAAGTGTAATCTAACTATGGAGTTTACTGATTAATTCTGATCTTGAGCTGAATTTTCGTCATCGAGGTCCGTTAAGTTCTGTTTACTGTTAATCTGTTGTTATGAGCTATGAATTTGATGAAACACAAACGTTCCTAATTCCTATCCCCTTTCGACTTTCGCATATGGTGTTAGTAACTTAACCTTCAGCTGCTAGTCTCGCTCAGTGGTGTATTTAGAATAGTGCAATGCTCAGTATGTCAGGGATGTTGTATTGTTGTCCTGTGTGTGGTGAGCAGTCGCTGTGGAACGATGTGTGTTCTCTTTGGGTGGAGGAATAGTACTGTATGGTGAACTATTAAAGTTATTAAGCCTCTGCTACTTGATTTATTTGATCATTGAAGTAACATGCACAGTGTGAGGGTTTGACCACCTAGGTTCTGTTTATGTTCTTTGTGTGGTCGTAAATTTTGTTCGCTTTAAAGTTGTTCCCGTCACTTCATGCTTTGTTTGTGAGTAATTTAATGATGATTGAGTGTTTGAACTTTTAATTTACCTCGATTTCTGAAGTTTCTGTTATTCATTTCTGCAATAGAAATGTCTGCTTATGATAATGTTGTCACTGGGAAACTGAAACTCAAGGGTAAGGCTCTAGATGTAAAGGCTGGTGGAGTGAAGAAAAAGAAGAAACAAAAGAAGCAATATGAGCAAGTGACTGAGGCAGTAGAAGGTGAGTTCTTCACATCTGGTCTTTTTTTCCTCCTATCTCACCCCCAAAAGCCTAGCTGGTAGATTATGTACTCAAGTTAACTTAACTCTCTAGGTTTCCATGTTTTCATCTGGAGCTTGTTATGCTTCCATGAAGTGTTATGTGAAGTTGCCTTTAAATTCTGGAATAATGAGCTTGATCACAAACCTGTTTGCTTGAAATTACATGTCAATTCCTTCTAAATAAAAAAAAAAGTTTTACATGTCAATCATCAAATTTAAAATACGAGATTCTGTATCAATTTCCAATCTACTGATCTTTTACTTACAAGTTCCAGGCAGTCTAAAATTGAATATAACTGTTAACTTGGTTAGTCTTCATCAGTTTCATTAGATTTATAATCTATATAATCTTCATATATATGTATGTGGAGCTTTGGTGTAGTTTTCTTGTTTTCTGCTCTTAATAACAAATAGGGTAAATCTATTGCACCCTTTCTGGTCGTGAAATTGTGGTGGGCTTAAAACTCCCGGGCAGGCTTCTCTTGCTAAACTACTATGCCATTTTGACACCCCTAATTGTGAGATAGTGAACACTGGAAAAAAGAGGGTTAAGAAGGGTCATCCACGTGTTTTTTCCATATATATTTGTCCTGCTTTTGTTGACAGTAATTGCTTGTTTTAACCTGTAGGTGGAACTGGGGAGGTGTTTAGTGACTCAAACAAGGAAGATGTTACTGATGTAGACAAACATGCCGAAGATGATAGATCCGCCCAGGATGACACACTCACCCCAGCTGAGAGGCGGTACATGGAACAAAGAGAGAGAATTGACTTCCATAAGCTGGCAAAGACATCTGATAAATCTCACCGTGACCGTATTGAAGATTTCAATCAGTATCTTGCCAATATGAGTGAGCATTATGACATTCCAAAAGTTGGGCCAGGTTAAATATACATCAAAGCTGTATGTGGCTACTGTGTTGGCAATCAGCATTGTGCGTCTCGCTTTGCAACAAACTTTTTCCCAGTTTCGTGATTTATGCCTATTCGTATTTCAATTTCTATTGAGATGGTGAAATGTGGTTCCATCTTCTTTCTAGTTATGTACCGGAACTGGTAAATTGATAACGGAAGTGTGTGAAATGCATGTTGCTTATAAATGAGCAGTAGCACAATAAATAAGCACACTAGTCTAGTAGAGCAACCTGCAAGCGTGTAAAGACTATCTTGATCAATTTATCTCGCTTGAAATTGAGAGGCTGGTTGGTGCATTTGTCTACATTAGGTATAATTTACACAAATCTCATCCGAATAATGTGGATTTCAGTACAAATACAATATCAATGCAGCTGGATTATAGTACTCAGTCTGTTGCTTGTGAAATATACTCTACACGTTCATAACAAACTGCTACTCCCACCACGAAGCAGCAGATATCCTTCTTGACTTGCTTCACATGCAGCAGTCGGTAAAAATAACACATATTTATTCCATCCAAATCGAACGATCGTTGTTATTCAGTAGACATAATATAAATAAATTTATGAAGTAATTAAATTAACAGTCTTATAGGAGACCAACTCATTTCCAAATCTCAAAATTTTTACGGAGCAACAAATCTGCACAGAACGTGTGACAGTTGCCCTCTTATTACTGACTGGCTAATAGATTATCTGCCCCTCTTATACAATATAAATATTGCTGCAAAAGCCTCATGAGCGTGTTGTTCTTTGCCACTTCTTTCATAGACGAACAGATATGCAACCAATCCAATCAACTCCGCCTATTTGACTTGTATCGTAACTAAAGAGAACCATGATTAGGCCCCATCGTATTTCATCACCGTGTTTCATCCTCAAGGGCACGGAAACCAGCACTTAAATCATCATGAAGTTTCTTAAACTTAGCAACAAGGGCATCTTCACCTTCTGCTGGATCTTCAAACTTCTGGGAACTGCACCATAATGGACGGTAGTTAAGTGAGAATAATCTAATAACACACCATTAAAATATACATGGAATTAACTCTTGTCAATGATGTCACTTACACCAAACGGTAAAACAGATCTCCAAGACGGTGTTTAATGAGGGTGTAAGTTATCTTCTGACCGTCCATACCAGCTCCTCTCTCAACAGCCTGAAAGAAAATGAACATATGGGCATCAGGAGCTTCTAGTGTAAGAAACCATCTCATTTCTCAAACATAAAAAAACTACTGCAGAGATGATAAACTATCAAATAATGGCCGACTCTCAGCATCATTTGTCTATCTAGTGCTTGGTCAGAAAGAATAACAGATTGAATAGTTACATGTTCATTTATTTCTGAAGTCTAAACAAGATTACAGGACAAGTCTGATTTAGATATATCTAACAAGTCATCATATCTTAGCCTAACGTAACAAACAAACACAATGAACTTCAATAACATAAGAAACTTTACCTGATTAGCCAAGTTGTAGAAATGGATAATGTTGCGCATCATCCAAACTGATTTGTAGAATGGGCAAAATTTATCGTAACTGTTGTCAAAAGAACAGGAACGTCACTACAGAGACTAATGTCGAGGTGCATTAAAATAAACATAGTGAGACAAGAACTAACGGTGTAAATGCATTCTGTGCAAGATAGTCCTCCCTCAATAACTTCGCTGTTTCAAGGATAATTTTATCTGTTTCAGCTAGAGCATCTTTTCCGACAAGCTGCAGGAAGCAAAATGACCATAAAACATTAATGATTAAACTACTTTTTTCCTTCATATTACTAGAACATTTGCATTATGAGGTACTTTGATAGTGATAATTAGGGCTAAGATTAATATTTTATTATTATTATAATATTAATAAGACAATAACTGTTCCAGAAAATTTCATTGTCTAGAACTACAGAAATCAATGCATCATTTAAAAACAAGAAGCCCCTCAGTGAAGCTTATATAATATATATGTTTCAAGGAGATGTATTTATCTCATGAAGTAACAAGGACAACTGAAAGGCACTAATCTTTGAATTGATGTCCAAGACGTGAGCTCATAATTTTTATGGCAGCAGCGACCAAGATTTAAATAAAAATTGCACAGAACATACTCTATCTTCATTGTATTTGTCCCCCTCAAACATTTTTCTTATTTTTAACTTCAAGGCAGGGGGGGAGGCCTCTCTATACAGGACACATTCCTCCTGTGACGAATTAAACCTACAACCTTAAGATGCTAACTTAACTTCCCAATCAAAGTCATCAGACACTCATTGAGTATACTCATATGAACCAATCCTAAATCTGAGCAGATTTTCCTGATGATTAACTGTAACCCAATCTAAACTAGCATTTAATGCTTACAGATGAGCGCTATAAAATAAAATAAAAAGGGTGTAATAATCGCAATACCTGCACAATTTCATTCAAATCATCTTCTCTCTGCAGCACTTCACGAGCTTTTGTCCTTATGTCAATGAAATCCTGATCAAACTTCTCATAGAAGGATTCTAGTGCCTGAGATAAGCAATAAAGGTCAGTATGTGCAGATTGTAACAAAACGTAAGCAAGATAACATGTAAAGAAACTTTAGCATGCTTCTTCCTTACAAAATAAAGTTGAAACAGACGAGTTAAACGTAATTACCGTTGAATACTTCGAGTAAGAAATAAGCCAGTTAACAGATGGAAAATGCTTCCTCTGAGCCAATTTTTTGTCTAGACCCCAGAAGACCTTAGATGTGAAACAAAATTATCGTTATTACAGCCTGGTAGAGGGAACTAATGCTGAAGCTTCTCAGAAACTAAGCTTACCTGGACAATACTGAGTGTTGCAGATGTAACGGGATCAGAGAAATCTCCTCCAGGGGGAGAAACAGCTCCCACAATTGTGACACTTCCATTTCTTTCAGGTCCACCCAGACATTTAACTTTACCCGCACGCTCATAGAAGGATGCTAATCGGGCTGCTAAATAAGCAGGATACCCACTATCAGCAGGCATCTCAGCCTGCACCACAGATTAAGCTTCTTAAATTAATAAAAGATATTTTCAATGCATGGTAATCAGAAGGTAAATAGGTAATAAACAGTATCATGCATCTTGAACTGGATACAAGAATTAAGAATGGAGTATCTTTAAAGAGAAAGGATGGTGAATTAGTCAATGGTGGAACAGTTAAAGGAGCATACCAGACGGCCAGAAATTTCACGCAATGCTTCAGCCCAACGAGATGTAGAATCTGCCATCATACTGACGTTGTAGCCCATATCTCTAAAATACTCGGCTATGGTGATTCCTGAAAATGCAAAACTCAAGCATAAGAAACGCAAACTACTCGTCACAAAAAAATGGTCTGAACAAAATTCAGATTTGTAACAGAATACTGGCTTTAGCCATTAGTTAGAATGATCCATTAAACCCCTTGAAGACACCATAAACGAACATGGGCCACAGAGAAGTCACAATGAGACTTGGTGATGCAGAGCACTTTCACAAAAGATGATAACCAAAGGTTACTTAATGGTAAGCTCAATTACCTGTGTATATTGAGGCTTCACGAGCAGCAACAGGCATGTTTGAGGTGTTAGCTACCAATGTAGTACGTTTCATGACAGATTCCTCACGGCCATCAGGTAAGGTCATAGTCAATTGAGGAAAATCCATAAGCACCTGAAGTTGTTTCTAGGTTAAACACATCAAGGATAGCAACAACCTGGGGACCTGATTAAAAGAGAATAAGTCATGTACCTCAGCCATTTCATTTCCTCTTTCTCCACAGCCAACATAAACCACTGTGTCGGAGTTAGAATACTGCATTACGTATCAACAGAAGAAAATAAGATCATTATTACAAACAGATAAGCTAGGACAAAATAATGAAGCTTACCTTGGACAGGGCTTGACTGATGACTGTTTTTCCACAACCAAAGGCACCGGGAATAGCACAAGTACCGCCAAGTACGGAGGGGAATAAAGCATCAAGGACACGCTTAACAGGGCAAGTTATCAAGTTACTAAACACTCTAGAGGAACTAATAATGCACTGAGTTAGAAGAGAAAAGGTAAGATAGTTACCTGACCAGTAAGGAGAGGAGTATCAGCAGGGAGCTTAGCCGCTACAGGCCTAGGTGTACGCACAGGCCAACTCTGGACGTAAGTCGGGTTAATGAAATGAGCTTTTTCCTTTTCAGTTTCCCTCAAATAACAAAAAAATATGCAGTAATACAAATTCAGAAATTATCCAAGGGAGGCTCACCTGAAGCATGGTAAAGTTCTTTTTAACACCCTGAAACTCAAGCTCAAGGACGGTGTCCTGCAGAAAGCCCAAGAATCCAAAAGCTATAAGTATTTTCAGTTTTATCAAAGATCCAAGGGAAGGTACAGAGACAAACCTTCAATGAGTATTGACCAGGTGGTGCAATATAGGTTATCTTCCCCATAGCATCAGGCGGGAGGGCCACGCGATGTTCCATCAAAGTATTCTCGAATACAGTCTGTTGCATACAAATCAGTACTTGTGAGCTTCATCAATAGAAGTTAAGACAACAAATTCAGGCTTCTTAGGCAACAGTATAACCCTTTCCAACTTACCGCATACAAGTCACCACCAGTCAATACATCTCCCTCTCCTATGATTGAAAATTATACTCGTTAAGTAAGAATCCTTAAAGTCTGTACAATTTCATTTTTGCTTGCACGATGTAACAGAGAATAAAATGGTAGAACAGGATGATTTGGTGAACCTATTTTTGTGGGTTGAAATTCCCAAAGAATGTCTTTGTCAAGCGCTGGGACAGATACACCACGAGGAATGTAGACATCACCAGATTTTATTGCAATTGTTTTTAAAGGCCTCTGAATCAATACCCAAAAGAAACAAAGAGGCAGTATTAGCAGGAATTCATGGGTTGCAAGCTCTAAATCAGCCTTGTACATTAATATCATCTTTGCATATCTGAAAAATTCCTACCTGTATACCATCAAAAATGTTTCCCAAAATTCCAGGCCCCAGTTCAACTGATAGTGGCTGTATAAGTTCGTAGCCGAGAATGGGTTAGCATGTCATTCCATTGAACAACTAACAAGAGTCTCAAAAACAATATTTTAGATGTAATGTGGCATAACCTTGTGTGTCCGAAGAACAGGATCGTTTACCATCAGCCCTGCTGTTTCCTCATATACTGCAATGAAGTTCAAAACGACACGTATAAGCAACACCTAGGGAGTATTTTCTATCCGAAACAAATTTCTGTCTCCTTTTTTTGTTCAAGTTCATTAGTGTTTATTGGTTCATTTAGCCAGCCAAAGTGAGGTGAAATACATCAATGCAATGGAAGATTAACAAGGACTTAAGTGCTCAGAGTTTGAGGAAGACGAACCTTGGATCGTGGCAGAATCTCCTTCCAACCGAATAATTTCTCCAATAAGGTTGTCATGGCCAACACGAACTAGCTCATACATGGCAGCTCCTGCCATTCCATCGGCAACAACCACTGGTCCAGAAACCTATATAAGAAGATGACAATGCTCTATCATGAAAAAGAAAATCTGCACCACATTCTTACTTAACTAACGCCGTCACTATTAATATTTTCCAGTACTCCGATAAGGTTTAAAATTCACGTCCTAGAGGTACAAACCCTTAGCATACACTGCTTCCTCATGACACACACAAAAAAAAGATGATACAGGATAGATCACTGTGCAGTGAGACATCAAACAAGTATTAGAACATTATGACTGTTGAAACCGTGACATAGAAAGTATAAACCTCATCATATAGAAATCACAGAGAAGCACCTGAATACAAGGAACTGGAGAACAATCTAATTAATCTCCATAAATTGAAGCTACGATAACCGAGTGGATATATTACAACCAGACAGAGAAGTCATATTAGTCCAGCGAAACAATAAAAAATAGAATGGAAAAGAGAATCACATTTCGTATCACATAGTTGGATGTAATGTAATCATGTAAACTAGATTTCACACTAAACAGCTCCTTTATCATCGGATCAGCTAAATCACCAATGCAGCTTACATTCAAACTATCAAACACCGCACTCTCACCATTGCACACTACTCACACATTACCAACGAAATCCTAATCAAGTATGCCAAAAACTGAAGAAAATTCAATCCGTACAGTGCACAAAAAAAAAAACTGAACAATAACAAAATGAATGAAAGCATAACGACCTTGCGAACGTAGCCATACTCGCTCTCCTTCTCTGCGTCCTCGAACGTTGTCAGCGGACCTCCGTATGCAGGCGGCATTGTTTTTCTCAGATCGAAATTTGAGAACGTGATCCGGTAACTGTAAAGACGATTGCGAAATCAAATCGAGTCTCGTGGAAATGATGTTGATTCTTCTACCAATGGAAAACGAGGTGTGTATGACAGAGAGGCATGAAGAAGAAGACGAGAACGTGAAGTGTTTGTCTTCTAAGATTTGGAGGAGACGCTTTTTGATTAATTTGATGATCGAGACGAGATGTTTGTGAGACGAGCGGTGCCTTGGTCACGTTTTTCTGGATTACAATATTGTAAAACAGATCCCATCACTGTCAGGGCTCTTTGTATTTTATATTAGGTGGAATTACATTTAGCACCTCCAATGATCTCTATAATTACACAACACTCCCATTTTGGATAATTATAACGTTCGAGATCCGACCCTCTGAGCCTGTGCAGGTATTAATGTATGAGTTATTTTGGATAAATGTGATTTAGATCGGTGCGATTATTTATAGGTTGATTTTCAATTGATATTTTGTACCAACACACATTGATAAAAAGATGAACGTCATAATTTTGTGGATGAGCGCGAGATGATGATAACGAAGAGGGCAATTGGTCAAGTTTAGGATGGAACCATGCCTTATAGTTATAGGTATGATCGTCTTTTGGTAGTAGTCGATGAAGCTACATGTGAAGTCAATTAAATTGTATTTGTTAAGTAGAGTATGAGAATTGGTAATGTGTGTGTCTGACATCTATGTGAAAGTAGCTTGAATTATTATGTAGGTGGCTTATTGGAATACTTGGAAACTAAATTATAACACTTGCAATAGACTTGACATCACATGAGAATTTGGTCATCAAACCTTAAAGATCATTATTGTGGATGGAATGTTCAATGTATGTGCAAGAAGAATATTCATGGAAACAATATACTCCATCATACCTCAACAATATTTTGATTCACATACTATCAATTTACTTAATACGATAATATTCGTGTCAAATCAATACTTATATGTTATCTATGCTATTTTATTTCACTATTCTATACTCCAATCTTCGGTTTTTTAAATCAAATCTTCGATATTGTTGGACCGCCGCAGCAGAGGTGTAGGAACAATTTGTAACGCCTCTAGAAGTTGAGTAGGGGTGGGATTATTGGAACCAATTGGCACTATTATGGGCCATTTTCTGCATTTGGACAAATACAAGGAATAGTCTAGACTACAGTCTACACCATTATCTGGATCTGCAGGATTTTTCACACAACACAATGCAACAAAAATCACAAACCATGGCTGTCCTATCCAAATGGTGAAGAATTGTATAGGCCCCAGAAACAAATGGTGACACTGACAATGGCATTCAAACTATCCTCTCCATCACCAACACCTCTAATCTCACCACCACCACCAGTACCAATTCAACCCCACACCTTCACCAGAACCACCACCTCCATCTCCAAAACTACAAAGCTCAAACTCTCCATCACCTCAAGCTTCCAATCCAAATCTCCAACTCTCAAAATCTCCCGAAACCTCCCAGCTCGTGACCGAGTAATCGACTTCGGCAAATACAAAGGCCGAATGCTCGGCAGCCTCCCCTCCACCTACCTCAAATGGGCGTCTAAAAACCTCCTGACACAGGACTTCGAAAATTGGGGAAAGTTAGCCGACGAGGTGCTCAACGACCCGATCTACCGCGACCGGATCGAGTGGGAGTTCGCCGAGAATATCCTCACCGGAAACAAGTCCGCCGCCTTGTCGAGAGGAAGAGGCGCAGCGTCGGAGCTGCAGGAGATCAGCGAGACGTTCGGTTGGGACTTCGAGGACGAGGTCGCGTGGAGAAAGGTCGATTTCGAGCTGCTCGGCACGTCGAAAGGCGGGCGGATTCCGCGTGT
>JAYMSP010002673.1:0-22969 GCA_036897095.1 Plantago elongata
AAAATAATTGCCACCCCCCCCCCCCCCCCTCCCAAATATATATATATTTTTTAAATCATAAAATATTATGGTCGGATCTTGTAACAAAGTTATAGACGGGTTCAACTATATGTCAGGCCGGACCTGAACATCATCATGTCGAACATAGTTGAATTTGGGTTTGATAGAATCATGTCCTTCCAACCTGAGAATGTATAAAAGAGAACTATTATATCTCATCCTACCAATCGAATCGTATACATAAAGACCACCAATTAGCTCACGTATATCTCTTCTATATTTTGGAACTAAAAGGAGCACATCTAGTACACGATAAATAGAACATTCCATCAATCATAGATCCAAATGACATAATAACTGGATTCATGTCCATTAAGAATATTTATATACATTATGGTTTACCATTTGAATAAAGTCTTATCTACTATTATAGTTAGTTTGAGTTTTACATTTGCAGCTAACAATTTCAAATAATTAGCTTTAACTTTCAAAAGAGTCTCCAAGTTATAATAATCACATTCTTATTATTAGTTTGCTTGTCAATTGAGTTTCCAAGTTAAATTTTCACATTATTATAGTTGAGTTTACTATATAAAGTGACTTGCGTTTCTAATTAATATTAATATAGTTTAAATTGGTTGATGTCAATCATTGCACATGTTTACAATTTGAATAAAATTCGTAATTCGAAATAATCTCTTTGTTAGATTAATTTTCAAATTTAAGATAAATCTCTCCATTAAATTCTAAGGTTGAATTATAGTATTCTTACAATGGTTTATCCAAATGGAGTTCTTGGTTAAAAATTACTTCATTATTAAAGTTGAGGTTGACCTTTAAATTGAATTTTCAAAGTTAAAGTGTGTTTACCCTCTTCTTATAGAACAATGTCTTTCTTCTAATATATTTTTCATATAGTGTGATTTACTATGTAAATAGAGTTCTCATAAGCAATATGTATCCCCTATTTAGAGTTGATAATACCTTTGAATGGGGTGTTTAAATTGCAATTATTCCAGTTAGAATTTGTTTGCCATCGCGTTGAGATCGATCTCATGTTGAACCATCTAATTCTCAAATTTCAGCATGCCATCCAAACTAAGTTTTCAAATTGCAATAATTTCAATTTTTTTTGAAACGGCAAAGATGACTCGAACCCCCGATCTATTGATTGGAGAGAAAGCAACTTAACAACTGAGCTGCGCTTCATTGTCGAATAATCTCATTTCTTATAGTTTGTTTTACATATAAATTAAGTTTTCACACTTTCTTATCTCATTCTTATAGTTGATTTGTCATGTAATTTAATTCCCAAGTTGGTTCTAACAATTATCAATGATTTTCAAATTTTTATTGTAATTTGAAACAAATTACAAACCAACCAAATAAATTAAAGATTTCCTATTGTATAATGATATCATTTTTTGTTTCAACTTTTCTATTACTCTTCCCTATAATTTAAACTTAATTTACATTTCAAACTCCAACATTATTATTTTTCATCGGTACATAATCATTTCTTCATTTTTCACCATAGGCTAAACCCCACTGTTTAATTGGTTCCAAAGACCCTTTGGCACCAAATAGTACTCAAAAAAAAAAAAAAAACAAGACCTAACATGTAATATCGTATTGTAAAGAGTAAGAGTGAACTGAGTTAATATAATGTTATAATTTACAGTTCATGGGTTAATATAATGTTGTAACTTAAATGATCTCATTTGAATTAAGATTTTGAGGGGTACCGCCTGTTAGGAACCCACCCAAACTATGCCATTATGCATCACCACCAAAATATAACAAAAAAAAAAAAATACAACATTATCTTTCAGAGATTTCATGTAGAAACAAATATGTTCTTACAACTATCCTATTCATTTAGTACCCCTTCCATTACTTTTCAACAGGGCCGTCTCGGAAATTTAAGAGGTCTTGTGTCATAAGTTAAACTAGAGCCCCGAATAATAGTATTTTTTTAATGAAAATAAAATATAATATTTATAGATGTGAAAACAAATATTGTTATCAGCATATATATATTTATATAATGAGAAAAAAACGTATTTTATATTAAAAATATATTAGTAAAATAATATACATAAAATTTTAAAGAAATAAAATAATTTAAACATGAGTCACACATTAATATAACCAAAGAAAATTACATTGTTGGTCTAAAAAGTAAGTTGTTTCAAAAATATATATATTTATCTAAGAAATATACGCTCTCCATCTCGGATTCATCTTCCTATAGGTCGGATACAAGTAATAAGAAAAAATTGAATAAAGTAGGAGAGATGATGATAAAGTAGTAAAAAGAATGAATAAAGTAAGATAAATATTGACTAAAGTAGAAAATATAGTGTATAAATTATGAGAGAGATTTACCATATTAGTGATGAGAAAATGAAGTTGGGATAAACCAAAATGAAATTCGAGAATATGAAGTTAGACGGAGGAAGTATTTATTAAAGATTTACATATATCATTTTAAACGAAAAAAGTGAAAGTAAAGGGGAGAAATAAAATAATGTTAATGGAATGGATCTAGGGAGTCTCGAAACCTTTACAAGAAAGAGTAAATAACAAAAAACTTATGATTACTAGACCATACTATTTTAATATACAATTTAATGACGTCTAACGCATATGAATATATTCTACAGTATCAGAAAAATATTGGGCCCCTAAGTTTGGTGGATCCTGTGTGGATGGGCTCCCGCACATGGCCTTGACCGGGCCTGCTTTTCAACAGTGTAATTTACTATTTGAATATAGTTCCATCTAGAAACTATCGCATTCTTATGGTTAGTTATCATTTAAAATTTTGAATTGAATTATCAAATTGAAGAAATTCAATTTGAAGATTACTTTTCTCACGTAGTGTGTTATCCTTTTCTCACAGTGTGTTACCCTTGAAATAGAATTTCAAGTTGCAAGTATCTTGTTCTTAGGCTGGTTACCTTTTGAATTGATTTATGAAGTAGAGATATTTTTATTTCTTATAACGGTTTTTTATTTTATTTTAAAAGAGCCTGTGCTCTCAGTTTCTAATATATTGTTGTTTACCTTTGAAATTTAAATTTCAAGTTGCAATTATATATATTCGATTCATTAAGTTGGCGTGCTATTCAAATCGAGCTCCCCAATTGCAGTTATATATCTCACTGCTAAAGTTTGTTTTACAAATTTAATTAAGATTTTTTTCAGATATTATATTGCATATTTAAATACTTCATTTGGATTACGATCAATGCTAAATAAACTATCTAGTGACTCACATATGAGACTTTTTATTGAATTTAAGAAAAATATATAATAAAAAATTAAAATGTAATAGTTATATACGAATACAATTTTTTTTATTTCTTTTCCAAACATTATCAATGAATACTTTGTATACGAAATTTGTAAGCGTTGATCAAAAAAGTCAAACCGGTCAACGAAACAGGGACGAATGGAGTATATCACAAATATCCCTCGTAAAACCTCTAATGTTATTTAATATACCTGTAACTTTTATCCGTCTATTTATCCGTCTATTTTAATCTCTCAATAAATCTCACACTTAATTATGATTACCAAATTAAGAAAATTTATAAAAATGTTCACACTAAATTAATAAATTATTTATTTATCTATTATATCATATATGTCAGAATTAATAAAATATCTCATTTTATTATTAGTTTACATAGGGCTTACTCTAGTGTGGTTTGCTTTATAAATGTAAATACCAAATTCTACTTACATCATTCTTAAGTAAGGTTCCCGTTCGAATAGAGTTTTTTTTTCATTTTTTTAGAGTTAAGTTAACCTTTTTAATTGAACATTTTAGAGTATTTACTTCTGAATTTGAGCCCTCAAGTGCAAAACTATTCCATACCTATTGAAAAGAAGCATATTTTTTGAATTAACCCTCAAATTTAATTATTTATAATGTAAAATTTTACCATCCTTAAATTAACTATCCAAGCAATGTGATGTACACTTAGAGTTGAGCTGATACACAAATCTAATACATTGATAACTAATTTTTTTTTAAAGTCAAAATATATTAATAATACAAAGAACAACCATCACATGAGCATGAAATATACTTGAACAATTCAAAAGATACAATTTCAGAAGCCCTTCACAATCTGCTGCCCCTATGCCATCAACACCCGTAACCATGAGGTCACGGGTTTGATTTCCCGAAATGGGTGATTATATTCTCTGAATAGAAATTGGATGTTGATTTGTCTGAAATGGGTGATTATATTCTCTCAATAGAGATTAGTGGTGATTTCCATCTAGAATCAATTGATAAATTCGTCTTGTTCAACAATTGTAATTGTAATGCTATATTTCTTGTTCAATAATAATTTTTAAAAAATGCCATCAAAATTGTAGAACATTTTCTAAATATCGACTATCTATTAATATATCATAAATATACAGATGACCGATAAGATCATTATATACTATTTTGTTAAAAATTGTAAAATAATTACATGTGAGGCACATTTTTAAAATGACGAAATAGTTTAGCTTCAAATTATGCAAAGTTTAATATTTTTAAAATATATAAAGTGGCTATATATTAGAGAGTACACATAATTTATGTAATTTAAAATTTGTAAAAATAATAATTGGGAGAGGTATTAGAGATGTTTTAGAAGGTTAGATTTCATTAGTCATTTCAAGTATATTAAAATTACAAAATATAGAAAGGTAAGAGGTGAATTCGTTCGGACTCCTCTAGCCAACATACATATATTTGTTGTTTGTATATAATTAGGTTATATTATGTTCGATTGGACATACCTGAATTAAATTATAGTATAAAAATGAACAAAATTATAACTAAATGAATTTAAACTGAAATTAATAAATTTCTAGATGAAGAGAACGCTTATTCATCAAAACTTTACAAATATGGTGAAAATCCTGGATATACCACATTTTAGGCAAGCTTCCAAATTTCAACTCTAATCAAGAAAAGGTACAACAATTGGTAATGATCTATAATTACCCACAAACAATCTCCTTCTAAATATACGTGCGTTCAACACTTTTAACATGATTTAATCATACTCAGAGTCAGTTACATATTTTTAACATCCAAGGGTAGCAAGTAAATGGTAACATTGATGCGTTGCAATTAATTATCTTATGATGACGTTAGCTGCATTCTTTGAAATTTGCTGGATGACATATGAAGAGAGTAGTTAGTTTGTTATAATTTCATTCGATTGTTTGAATGATTGCTATAAATAAGGATATACCAATGCGGAAGAAGCTAAATATAGTGATGGAAGTTGAACAATTTTCATATGAATTAAGAAATTATCTATTTTTGAAGGGAAGAAGCTAAATATAGTGATGGAAGTTGAACAATTTTCATATGAATTAAAAAATTATTTATTTTTTAAGGGAATTGGCCAACACATTTGTTAATATATGCTGCATATCACTTATTCATTGTAATCCATCACTTTTATCATATAGATAGATGGATAACTGAATTATAAGTTAGTATTTTTTTTAAAATAAGATAATTTTTACACACATAAAATAGAAACGGTGTTTTTGTAAATCTAAAGTTGGGGATGTGATCCTAAAGATTGTCATTTTTGTAGTCTTTCCCATACTGAAAATTGGTCTTGGTCACACCAATCACGAGAAAATACATCAGTATGTTGATGCTGCTGAAGCTTTGTAATAATGTCTTGCTAAGCTTCAGCATAGGCTTGTTGCCGAGCTTCACCTTTTGGAGAATCAATCACCAATCAGTGTATCACCCTCATGACTAGTTCGTTGAAGATTTACGAAGGGTTTATCCGCCCCCAGAGATCTAGTTGTAGCTAGAAGAATCTCAATCCCAAACATTTAGTACGTAAATGTTTGCAACATGAACTCCAAGGTTCCATGTCCAGTTCATGCAACTGTGAAATCCATCTTGCCAGATCTTTAGTATATGGAAGCTACATCCCTATGTTGTCTTCAGTTTCTAGCATATTTACTAGCCCTGAACAAAAATTGAAGAACAAGAATATCACACTCAGTACCTAATAGGCTAATACCGATAAACAACTCAGTTAACAGCCACACTTGGGAAGGAAGAAATGAAAAGTATGACCCTTAATATGATCCAGTGACGCATACAGAAGCAAACCCGAAGATTATAAAGGAAAGAAGTTGGGAGCAAAGCAAACTTCTGAAATGAGGAAATAATTCACATTGACAATTTTGCGCACCTCTCCAAAGGACTCAAGAAGTTCATCTAGCACAACAGAACCATGGGTTCGCAGAAACTACAGAACATAAATAAATGCATATATTTTTTTATAAATAAACATTTTAAAAAGAAAAAAAAATAAGGAACTAAAGAACTGTTCCTAGATGAATCCAAGCACAACATCTATCCAAGGACATACTGAGAAAATTCAGCAAGCATACAAGAGTACGATAAATACTCCAGCACTTCAAGATGTTAGCAAGCGCTTAATGCCTGTTTTCTGCTCTGAAGTGAGCCTGCTTGGAAACTTGATATTGAACTTGATCCGCAGGTTTCCCTTATTGCCAGGTTCCTTGGGTATAGGCATCCCTTCACCTTTGACAACCTCTTCATAAGTGGGGCTCACAATGCTATTGATTGGTACTGTGAGATTTCTACCATCAAGAGTGGTAATTTGTACAGTGTATCCAGTCAAAGCTTCAACCAGGGAAATCTTTGGCGTAACAACTAGATCATTGCCGTCTCTCTTAAACACGCTATGAGGCTTTTCATCGACTATGAAGACTAGATCAGATGGTATGATACCCCTCTGTTCATTTCCTTTCTCTGGAAAGGTTATTTTGGTTCCTTTTTTCCACCCAGGCTTGATTACAATGCTAAGAATTTCTTCTGTGGTGCTTGGCCTCCTGAAAACGAGCAAAAGTGAGACAGATAAGTCCTCCATCTCAAAATTTAAGAAGAAAAGAAAGACAAAATTCTGAAATTACTTCAGCCTAGATGTAAGAATCAACATAATTTAGCAAACTTGTGATATGAAACACCAATCCACCCTAAACCAAGTAAAATATTCATTTGAACCACCCAACAAGTACCTTATATCCAATAACAGAAAATTGCAAGTGAATTTTTAGTAAACACCAGTTTTTCCTAACACCAAGACTCCAAGTGTTCAGAAAACCCAATACAATTTACATAAACGTACTGTGGTTTTTTTATAATGCTTAGGAACAGACATGATTTTTTTGGGGACTTGCTTATAATCACGACCAAAAGAAACCCTCCGCAGGACCAAAATCACCAAGTATTGGTTGTAGTTTCAGTTAAGTACAAGAACCACGTGCTACCCTCTAACACTAAACATGCCATATGGAGAAACTATGGAACTTGAACGCGCATTCTACTGATGCAGAGTATTATGCAGCTAGACTAATCTCTCAAAATACATAATTCCGCACAAAACGCACATCAAAATTCATTTACCTTATTGACATTAGATAACAAAACAGCAACCACACTTACTGCAATAGATTCAGTTACATACACACTGATAAAATGACAATTTTGGAAGTATATATGTATCATAAAAACAGGAAAGAAGATGGCACATCTTCGAGATCAGATTTACATCATAATTCCTACTAAATGTCAACAAACACGTAAAACAAACACGTGATATCAACATATAACAAAGCTTGTCAACCAATTGATGCTAAATAACAAGGTGCCAAAAAAAGCAGTGGACATTGACCTTTCTATCCAAGAAACATATTGTGGCCTCCCCATGACTTCCAAATTAGCAAGACCACAGGTTCCCGTACTTAACAGCAGGGCTTTCTTGCAATCAACTTCATTCTCTTGTATCATACAACCCCAAGTCCCTAAAGCTAAGAATGACTCGAGGCTTGCAAACTTTAGGTAGGATCTTATGTGGATGAGATTACTTTGTGTAGCAAAAGTAAAGACAATTGGGATTTGGACCAAGATTTCTAAAGACACTCGAGACAAATAAAGAGAACACGTCAGTTCAGATCTATGACAGACTTCAAAACCTGTCCTCTCTATTCAGTCCTGGTAAGTGAAACTATAACAACCCCATGGTAAATCTACTCATCAACTGCATGCTAGCAAGAGCTCACTTTTACACCTAGTGCACATGTTCTCCTAAAGCAATGCATGCGGCAATGATTGCATTACTATCAAATAGGCTAGCTTCTCTTTTCTAGCGATTAGAATTAAAATTTGCAGTCGATGGTAAGTTATTGGTGAAATTAGGCTGGAATTTGTTAGGTAGACCTAGTCTACAACTGAACAGTAGGCCATGTGATTGTAATTGCATTCATTACATTGCTAATTAGATTAACCTTTCCAAAAATGCAATTAACAAAGGAATGAATGAATTACAACCACATGGTCCACAATTTCCTTGCGACTAGGTCTACCATGACACCATCTCTACTTCCATGCAACTGTGGATTTTAACTCATTCAAGCTCCACAAGATGAAACTAAATAACTTCTTAGTTGCATTACAAACGAGCAAGTTCAGCAAAATTACATCAACATAAGCACTAATACATCAACCGATCAAACTATGCAAACCCTCGACCAATAATCAGTTACAACCAAATTCAATTTAAACTTCAAACACAACCAAAATTATCAAACAGACCTCCATACCAACAAAGACCAGAATTTACCAAAGCTCATCTTAGATCATCTACATATTGAGATTACACTCTGTCAGATGCGGAAGACTTACAAATGAAACTGAACTACACACCAAATATATGTTTTACGAGCTTAATCCGGTCGCAATGAACACACATTCTCCAAATATTTTCTTCAGCCTATGAGATCTTTGTGATTTATAGTGTCAATATGCATGCACTTAACTTAATAGTTAATTCGAGAAATAAAATCAATATCACTCATAGTACAAAAATGAAACTAAATTAATTCTTATAGCAATATAAACCAGAAGCACGGATTTATGAAATTGGATCACACGACAAAAACAAGCATTTACGTGTCTACTTAATAAAGCACGTGATTTCCTCTACAACTTTGTGATTTAGCGTGACTATATGTGCAACTTCATTCAAGTAATCAATCCAATGTCAGTTTTAGCACCCTACACGTGTAGAATCGAATGGTGTGCTTTGTGCGAGTATAAGTACATTTAACTACATTCAACTAATAAATTCAACCTCAACGAATGCAATGACAGCCTCCTACACAACTAATTAATTGTAATACAAACAGTCGAGTTCAGCAAAGCTACCAAACACATACCACCAATAGATCAATCAATAACGGCCAACGGCATTTCAAATCCACTTCAAACACATCAAAACAAATGGACAAAACCGCGAAAATTCAAAAACTTTACCCGCTAGAATCAGTTACATCCCGCGAGATCTTCATCTTCTTGGTGGTCCCCTTATACAAATCCTCCAAACTACAAGGCAGCAGCTTCTCAATAGCAGCTGCCTTCCGCATAGTCGAACCTCCTTCCCCACCACCAGTAGCTTGATTCCTCAACTGAGCAAATATATCATCTGCAAATGAATTCCTCGTGAAACTGGGCCCGCCCGCCCTTGCTCCACCCATATCCCCCATTCCTCCGAATGGGCTAGAAAACCCGAAAAATTCGGAGAAGATATCATCCGGACTGCGTGTATTGTACCGGAAACCTCCATGACTGTCCATTCCGGGGTGAAAACTTCCAGAAGTAGGCGGTGGCACCTGCCCCTTTAAACCCTCTTCTCCATACTGATCATAGACAGCCCTCTTTTGCGGATCACTCAAAATCTGATTTTTTTTTTCAATTTCACGCATCAAATCAATTAGGGAAACTAACAAACACAACAACAAGCTCAAACCTTTTTAAGTTTTTTAGCATTGACATTCAGTAAATCAAACAAATCGAATCAATTGAAGAAGCAAAAACATGCGAGTGAATTGAATTGGCGAAAGAAAGGAGCTTTACATCATAAGCTTCAGAGATTTGCTTGAATTTGGCTTCAGCGTCTTTCTTGTTGTTAGGGTTCTTATCAGGATGCCACTTCATGGCGAGCTTGCGGTAAGCTTTCTTAAGGTCATCGTCTTTAGCAGAACGGTCCACCTGAAGAATCTTGTAGTAGTCCACACCCATGGCTGAAGGCTTCTCCCTCTTCAGCTTTTTCCTCTTCAGTTTCTCACTTTTGTTCGGTTTTTTTCTGTATATATTAACCAGGAAAAAAGAGTTTTATTTGAAGATGACGATGGTGAATGAATGTAATTCTAGGTAGATTTCGTTTGCTGCTTTGTGGAAAACAAGTGACGAAGTAGTGCTGTCATATGGGCCATTTGATATGGGCTGTCCCGGTTTCCTTTACCGTGTCATATGATGTGGTGCAATATATACGAATATATGATATAATTAGGATATAATAATTAATCGCTACAATATATAGTACGGTAGACAAAACTGAATAATTCTTAGTCATTTATATTCTTTTAAACTCATATTTTGATAACCCGATTGGATAGTTAAATCTCCTTGCACGAACTATTTTACGAGTCAATAACTATTATAGATTCAGATCGTGTGATTTAATAAGAGTGATGTTAAATACATGACAATAAAATACTAAACACAGGACAACTTAAACTAAATTACATGTGAAGTCCATATATTGCAAAACTTACACTACATGGGCTTGATATTTTTTATAAGTACAACAAGATACACTTTCTTCAATACAAATAAATCAGAATAACAATGTTGGTGGTTGAACATAGATGAAATCAAACATGAGCAAAAATTTAGGTGAAGAAGAAGAGCATCATCTTAATGTGAGTGAAGAAGAAAGTGAAGAAGCACTGCCATGGTATGAAGATGATTATTTCCAGATATTTATGTACTTATATACGTTGTGTGAAGCTATTTGGTTACAGAAAATTGAAGAAAAAATATAAGTTTCGCTTTTATTATGCCAAGTTGTAACTGTATATTAGTGTCGAACCCTAGCGCCTTAATGGATAATCCGCGCTCATATTCATGGTTAGTTGTGATAAAGCGCCCAAAGTGAGTGTGATTATGCAGGAAAGGCAGTGTATATTGTGGCCAATATGTTTATCTCATGAAACTTAACATAAGATTTTAATAGCAATGCACAAGCCACAACATCGAACGCCAATTCATTGAAAATGATGGTGTATCCGACACCCATCCATGTGATTTGGCATTGTGATGTAGCGCCAATAGCTAAAGAAATGCGATTGAATACATCACTACCTAAGAAAGATGGCGGCGAAATCCATAGCAGTGTTAAGTTCTTGAACTAACCTGATTCTTTCCTCTTCTTCTTGGTGAATTGTGCATCTTCTCCTTCATAGAACAAAACACATGTGGGTCTGTAAATTTGTAAAAGAATTGAAGCGTATGTCTGTTGTTTTATCTGTTGTTGTATTTATTAATTAGAATTTATAAAATTTTAGGGCGGTAATATGTAAATATTTTTAAGTTGTCTCGTATTTAACATTTTTTATCATGCGTTTAATATTTATATTTTAATAATTTATGATGTACAAATGGACAGCGTTTCTTCATAGGATACAGAATTTCAGACCTTGATATGCTGAACCGAAAAAGACTTCGTAATTTTGTCTTTTTTTTTCCAACAATCTCCGCATAAATGAACTAGGGGATCTCATTATTCTGTGTTTTTCAGCAATGTCCGCATAAATGAACTAGGCCCTAGGGTATCTCACTATTCAGCGTAGGATAGTATGTTTGCGACAAGGGATTTGTTGGGATAAACCCCCTCCATCCTACCGATGGCATGCAATTCGTTTGCTACATGTAACCTCAGGCATCACACAACTCAGGCCTGAAAACCATGTCTTGCATATTGAGTTTCGCTATCAACAAGTTAAAAAATTCTTGATATTCAGACATCACTCAAGATCATAGAAGACCACGAATATATTACTTACATCTGAGATTAAAAGTTATCTTCCATAATGACCTTCGTTGCGGACTCATACAGTACAAAAGATTATACAGTGAGGTAATAAGAATAAATTGTCATCTTGGCAAAGAACATGAGAATAACATATCTCCACAAATTTTATAGTTTCAAGCACATTCATACACATTCATGCCCTAACCTACAGGAGACAAAACAAACATAAATGTAAACTACAAAGTTGTAGAATAGTTCTACTACAGCAATAATATTTACTACAGTCATCCAGTTTGTCAAAAAGAAACAATTATGTATCAATAGACATCCGAGAATGGAATCAAACATGGAACACTCTGGAGATTCAATAATCTGACCTTTTGGTTGTACTCGTCTGAATAATGGTAGTTCTCATAGGCCACCGGTCAATCGGAACCCCATTAAACAAGGTCGCAAATAATGATAGCAGTTGAATCATAGACACGGGCAACAAATTAGTACTTCAGAGAGCTGAAGAAGACAATTAACTCGCATATTTACTCACCCAAGTTAATGGAACCATCCTTCATTAACTTAATGCTCAGGCTATTGAATCTCCCCCTCGAGTAATGACGGGAAGCCTTTCTCCAATCTGTCCCGGTTTTCATCATGGCAACAAACTCGTCATAGCTGATAAGCCCATCCTGTATAAATGAGTTTTTACATGGTAAGGCTTTATTTGTAACTGAAATCAGACTAATGCTGTAGAATGTAGATAAGCAAATACCTTATCGGTGTCAACCTCCTGGAAAATATCATTTGCCACATCTGTACAATCATCTGCACCATCTTCCATCAGAGCATCCCGAAGCTCATCCCGTTCTATAAAGCCGTTGCCATCCTTGTCAAAATAGGAGAAAGCCTTGTGAAGATGCTCATCATTGGCCATTTTCTGCAAATGGAGTGAAATAGCAAGAAATTCTCCATAGTCCAGCGTTCCTTTCCCATTAGTATCCACCTGTTTGGCAAGAAAAGGTTTCGAATATCCATTACATTACCACCGCATGTAAAAACTACAGCTAAACCTAGTACATTTGAACTGCAAAAATTGCCTCTACTTGTGGTCATACTTGCTACTGTCACATAGGATTGTGCGTGGAACTCCGACTACATAGTACATACAATACTCGGATATACATGTTTGCCAGTTAACGACTCAATTCAACACAAAATAGTTCTAGCCAGGATCAGAACATCGTCGACTTAAAATAGCTCTCATCGAAATCTACAGAATTGATCCTTGACTAATTTACATCTAACCTGCAAGAAAATGTTTTAAAAATTGTGAATTTCCATTCCCTACATCACTTCATATGACTTCCACTCAGTTTTGTAAACCCAAACCAAAATACTAAAGGGGTTACTTTTGCTATAAACCACAAGAGCAAGGATTAGGTGTATCTGGGTATACTGTAATGAACCAATATTTCAAACTTATTAATTTGATTTCTACTACATTATCTAGTGGTGATCTTACAGCTTCAATAAGCATTTGCACTTCAGACTCGCCCAATTGTGCATTGGACTTCTGTAATCCAGCCTTCAGATCTTCAGTAGTAACAATACCATCATTATCGGTGTCTATCTTTGTAAAGATCTCTTTAATGCCTTCAACTTCTTCGTTGGACAAGAAATCCGCAATGACCTAATCAACGAAGCATGGAACCAGTCCATTAAGACATACCTGATATACTAGAATGGCTAAAGTAGATTATATCATGAGAGGTGTAATATAAACCAACCCTAAGAGCCTTCCTCTTGAATCTGTTCATTAAGGAGAACTGCTTCAGTCTAGATTTCACAACATCACCAAGTGGAACATTAGAAGCTTTCTTAGCATTCTGAAGCCAAGGGTGCTCTGTAGATAATAACAAATTTCCTTTTAGCAAATGATGAGGACACCAAAAGGAGTGTTACTTTAACAATATCATTTCATCCTAACCTACAAGAAATAATATGATGTAATTATTCTTTTCCTTGATTTTGATTAAGACATACCACGAAACTTGACTCTTTCCGTTGGGGAGATAACATCGAAAAGATTATATGCAACTAATTTATAAAACATATGTACGTGTAAACTCTCATACTACATTACTGCTACTTGTCACATACAAACAGTTAGAAGCATGCACTGCTTGTATACAAACACGCAAAGACGCATGTGTTTCAAAACCACTGGATCTCATCTGATAACATGAAATTATGATATAATGAAACAACCTCACACTTAGGAGGACAAAAAAACAGTAAGAACACCAGGATATTTTGTTATATCTTCTTGGGCCTTGTGATTTTGCAGTTTTGAATCGGGCAGGACCATGCCCTCAATGAGTTTGTGAAAATTATCTTTGTGCTTTAACATAAGTTCAATTTACAATACAGAGTACACACACAAACACCAGGAGATTTTGTTGCTCGGCTGGCCATATGCCCTGATCATCAGTTTGTTACACATGATTATTAATGTCAAGCTGGAAATGATGGGGTATGCAAGATTGCACAAGGCGTAAATACACAATTATTCACAGAGCAATAAGCATAATAATATATAAGTTAAAGTTGAACATTGTGACACTGGTTATAAATAAAATGTTAGACCCCTCACTCTGTCACTCAATATGAAGATATTAATAAGCAGAAATAATGTAAGGAGGCTACAAAAATGGTGAGACAAGGCAAGTCTATACTACCTGTCTCACGGGCAAATATTATCACACTTCTGTCGATTTTCCCACTACTTAAAATTATGGAATAACTCATGAATGTTTAAGGTCATCTGACATGAAACAAATTATAACTAACAAACCAAGAACTGCCATTAATCAACCATGTGCATTATCTCAATGTCCATCACATGGGAAACCAAACCAAAGGACTTGAAAGTTAACATACCAATAACTTGTTTTGCTGTCAGTCGAACCTTGGGATCTGGTTCCAGCATCTGTCTCACAAGGCTCTTCGCACTCTCTGATATACTGGGCCATGGTTCACGTTCAAAGTCAATTTTCCCACGTATGATGGCTTGGGCAACACCTTGTTCAGATTCTGCCAGGGGGAAAAAGAAACAATTTGAGGCATATGGTAGCTTATTTCGGACTTTGCAGTAACAATAGATGAGAATACTTCGAAGGACTCAGAGAGAGGAGTCGACAAACCAGCCCAGAAGGGAGGAACTCCGCACAACAAGATATATAGAATCACTCCAGCACTCCATATATCGATTTCTGGCCCATAATTACGCTTGAGCACCTCAGGAGCCATATAATAGGGGCTTCCCACAATTTCAGAGAATCTCTCACCTAGAATGCAGATATTAGAACCAATGTAACCATAGATTCACAAGAGTTCAACTACAACTAAGAGGATTCATGTCAAGCACGTCCAGATTTAAAGCTTGAAATGACAAATTATCATCAAATCATGGAATCGAGAATGAAACTCAAAGGAAATCTAGTTATTACCACTTACCACAAACTTTATTTACCAGGGTTCAATTTTATCGATTCATTATAATCCTCTACTATCAGCACGGTATGCCTAATAGTCATGAACTTGAGACCGTGATGCATGTGTAACGTCCTTTACATTGGAGACAGAAAACAGTACGCTAAAGAGGGAAAGCCTCAATTTCTTTCATAAATATAAGGGTCTGCAATGGAAGGTACATAGATAATATCCCTACTCACTACACAATAGGCACGTATATAAGCTCGTATATAAATTGAGCAACTGAATAAGATGAAATAAGCTGATAAGAAACTTTACAACCTAAACGTATCTTGCACCCACTACAATCACAATTAAGCACCACATTAGCAGTGTAATAAATAACATTTCAAACAAGGCATGTATCGACAGCTGTTTTGTTTGTGGGCACAGAAGCTACACCTTCCGTTTCAAAACAAATGTCTCGTTGACTTTGAAGTGATGTACGACTTCTACCACAAATACTTATGAACATTTGTTTTACTTTCTTATTTAGATTTTTATTTTAAAAAAAAACGGTGTAGCTTAGGTAATTTTTTTGCCAAAGTCTACCTTGAAAATAACCCAAAAGTAAATTGTAATATTTGTTCTGGAACGGATGGAGTAAATGTCATTGTAGAGTTCATGGGGTTTGGTCATATTTCTAGAATATTCATGTATGATGTGAAAATGTAAAGACTAACTTGGTAGAAGTGTCTAGATTATAGAGGAACCTAGAAGCTTTCTAACAACCATTAGATTAGATCAGTCTCCACTATGCATTGAGTAGGTGGTTGTATAACTTTGTATATACAGGCATGGTCAATATTCCATTATCTATCTCATAGACAATAGGAAAGAAAGTCCCTTCTAATTATAGCATGTGTGCTTAAAAAATAATCCCTTTTAATTATTAGGTGCTTATCATACCAATTTAATGTTCTTACTAAAAATCAAATTATGGATAAGTCCTATAACCTTCTAGTTGATACCTTCAAAAAAAAATTTCTTTGTTGCTTAGATGCAGCAAAACACAATAACAAAGTTAATAGAACTATAAAACAAAATTTCAACCAAAAATATAATTGGCTAGAAACGGATCTTATCACGTCCCAACTTCTCATAATATTCGAATAAGTAGAATGAGATGATAGAAATAAGACTTGGTATTAATTTGTGCAATGTCACAAGTCCCACAATCATGTAATGGTGACACGTTTATTTGGTCGAAAATATTAATCTGGATACATATAGAAAGAGATATCAAATACCCAGTTTTTATAACTTGTTAATCGGAGCAGAGTTATTATTTTCATATTCACTTCTTAATCTCTTAAATTCTATATATTCTAAAGTTTCTAACTTTTAGTTTCGTTTGTATTATTTAGTATTACCATTTGTTGCTTAAAAGCTCACAACCATTCTCATTTGTCATAATTTATTACTGAGTTATATAAACATTTACTTCTAAAGTTTATAATACAACACATAAATAGGTAATTTTATATCCGGCTTTACAGACTTGTCAAAATTGAAATATATGAGGTAATTTTATATCTACGGTATAGACTTATGGAAATTGAATATATATCCTACATATTAAGTCGATATAAGTTCATACAAATATCACATATACTAATCAAATAAAAAAGTATCTTATCCACTAATTTGACTTGAAGAAAATAAAATTACAACCTAAAACTCAATTGATATAAGAGGCAACTCTTGCTTAAAAATAAATTTCTCTTACTAAAATGAGCAAACTATAAATAGATTCTAGTTTAATTTACCAACAAAAAGAACTATACTAATTATTCGCATGTTTTACAAACACAAAACAAAATAATAATAATAAAATAAATAAATATATACTTCATCTGAGACTATATAAACTATTAAAACAGCCAAGTCTATAATTATTCAAATATCTCATCATCACACATGCCAATTGAACAAACAATAAGTAATGTACCCACTAACCCGGCTTGAAGAAGATTGAAAGCCCAAAATCAATTGCCTTCAGAGGTGAATTCTCCTTCTTATTCGCAAACAAGAAATTTTCCGGCTTCAAGTCCCTATGAATCACCCCGTGCTTATGACATAGCTGCACAACCTCCACAATCGTCCTCGTCACGGCAGCTGCAGCTCGTTCCGTGTAATGCCCCCTCGCCACGATCCTATCAAACAGTTCCCCACCCTCACAAAGCTCCATCACCAAATGCACAGCATTGTCGTCCTCGCAAGCCTCCTTCAAGCTCACAATACTCGAATTACTCGGCAAATGCTTCATAATCGCCACTTCCCTCCTCACATCCTCCACATCCACTGCTGTTCTAAGCTTCCTCTTCGAAATCGACTTGCACGCCAACAAATCACGCGTCTCCCGATCAATGCACAAGTAAGTGACCCCAAATTCACCTCTACCTAGTTCCCGGTCCACTAGATACTTATCCTCGATGTTCTCCTTTCTCACATCTGCCAACACAGTGATTGCTTTCTTCACATTGCCCGAGGATTTCTCCTTCCGGCCGTGATCGTGGCCCGAGGACTTGACGTCTTCTCTAGCTACGGCGGCCGGAGATCTGCAGCAGTTACCCATCCAAATCGGGAAATTGGCGAAATGCTGGAGTTAATTGAGCAAAATAGCTAGCTGTAAAGTGGTGCAGCAGCAGCAGCTTCACATGATTCGAAGAAGCATGGAAGATTGGAACCCTAACCCTAAAGGTGGAGTGATTTTTACACAGAGGGGAAGTGAATTAGTGAAGTGATGATGGGTGAGTTTGTTTGTGTGAAAAGAGGAAAAGGAAGTAACGGTACAGATGCTTTTGTAGCGTGATTGAGCTTTTAAATGTCTTTTTAATTAAATTATGGATAATAAAATAGTGACAGATTTGTGTGTGTGAATGTTTTTGTCTGAATTTTGTATTTGTCGGTAGATTGAACGGTCGGAACCGGACGGGACGGGGTTTGGTAACAGTGAGTTGGCTACCAGCTGCCAGTGCCAGCCTCGTGTGTGCTTCTTATCTTCATGAATTAGAATGGATTAAAATTCAGATTTTGCACATAAGATTGAAATTCAACCCTAACTATATATTATTCATACTGGCTAGTTTATCAACTTAATTTTTTTTTAAATACGTATATCAATATACATTTGTTCAGTATTTTATTAAAAATTAGTGATTACTTCATTAAATATTAAATTTCAAATTTAACTTGAGTTTAGAATTAATTTACTAAATTGGAGTGGCATTTTAGAGTTGATTGAATTGTAATCAAATGATTATCTATGTTAAAATTTTATGTTTAGTAGTAATTTTAAGTTTTGTACTTAATGGATAGTAGCTAATTTGAATGTTATAGTGTAGAGTGGAGGAATAAACCTAGATAACCATTTGATAAAATCAAACTTAAAGTTAAAAAGAATTAAATTGAGTTTAAAATCCAGATAGACGAATTGTATTTCAATGTTATAAAATTCATCTATAATTTGATTTATATGAGGAAGACTCACCTTCTTCATTGTATTTATATTTCACGATATATTAACTTTTATGAAGATGATATTTAGGTCGTTTACTTGTTTTATAATTTTACCACCATTTTTCTTATTTGCGTTTGTATTTAACACACAGATACTTCATTGATATTTGATAAGATGAGGCTAAAATCCAGCTGCACACAGAGTACCATTTTGCACCAAATGAACTTCAATAATCATTACTACTTCACAGTTTACAACAAGTGTATGCATTCCTTTGCTAACTCAAAGGAGGTCAAAGAAAGAACAAGGGGTTTGTTTGTTATATCGTGGGAGTGCCATTTCCCCCGTTAAATTGAATATTTTATAGAAAAAATTCAATTTCAATTGAAAAAGTCCACTCAAATTCTATCTCAATCGATCCCCAATGATATGAAATTAATGAAGTTGTCAAGACTCAAGCGACACCAAAAGATCTTGAATGGGTTTAGCTTCAATTAGACAGTCAACCCATTTTCTAACTTTTGACCAGAACATCATTCATGCGAAGACCATAGTCATAACAATAATTGTTTGACGTGTTATCCCATCTTTTCGGTTGTGATGATGTATACTTCATGTATGTATATATGTATACATGTGCAGTACAAAAAAATCCCCAGGGATTTCATACAAAAAGAGAGCGAAGGGGCTACAATATATAGTAGATTATGGTTAAAATGCATCCTGAGTATCACTCATTGGTATGTTTCATCACAAATTCCCCTTGCATGGAGGTTCATTATGGATTTTGCTTCGGCTCCGAAATGCACTTAGCGCTCTCAATCGGAATGTAACAGGACTTCTCCTCGAGTTGAATTATATCACACTGAGCCACTTATAACAACAACGATTAACAATCATCACAGGTTCATTTTTAATTTTTTAGCGAAATATTGAACAACCGCTAGAAAGCCTTTAGCTTAAAAAAGACACCTACCTAGCTAGCATGAAATAGGAAGAAGATGACATATGTTGTTCTTTTTGTTTGCAAACAATTCATGGGTAGGGATCATGTATTCATTTTGTCTCTCACTTTTTTTTTTGCATTTTCAAGGGCTAGCGAAGACAAGTATTTAGCTAACTTTGTTTTTTCAATTTGTTTTTCTGAGCTTGATAGTTACGTGCATGATAAATTCTTCAAAATGTTCCGGACTATTAGAAAACATAATGATCTTGATATCCTGGACAATTGCCATAGACATTGTTAGGAACCGGGATTGTCAAGAGGCGTAGGCACAATTTTACAAGGAATTAAAAAAAAGCATCATCCTCCTAGCTGATATTTAATTAGTTATTTATATTATGTGGATATTTATTTATGGATTAGATTATGTCTTGATAGTTAAGTATACTTGACTAGGAAGGATTATTGTTAGAGTAAGTATTACTAGCTAAGTAGAGTATATGGTTAGGGAATTCTTAATGGGTCAAGTCCATAGTAGTTGTAGATGTTATAAATACATCAACCCCCTTCTCAATTTAATGAATAGTGAAGATGAGTTTATGAGTAGAACTGAGAGTTCTCTGGCAGATGCCTCGAGGAGGTATACTGTTTAGTACTTAGGTGTACCCCGGAATAAATCCTAGAGAATAGGCTTCTCTTTGGTTGCAAGAAATCTCATGGATATGTGTGTATTATTGTGTGCTAGCCGATCTACTCCGTCTAGAGATATATGGGTGCTTGTGCTCTTTAGCACTGTGAACGTGTAGATATGGAGTTTACCTAGTAGAATACCTCTTTGGTGTTCTAAGTCTTATACCGTGCATACGGGTATTTGGGTTGATTGGCTGATTTGTAGCCAGATCTATCCAGGTACCTAACATTTGGTATCTAGAGCCTGGTCCATCTGCATGGGCTTGGGTTAAGGAAAAAATATATTTGGAAACAGAAGGGTTTAAATACCCAAGAAAAAGTTTGACCTAGCCACCAAAATCAGTATACACAATATACAACTTTGGAGGCAAGGAATTGTGAAGAAGATATTTTCCGATGCGCAAGAGAAAGGAAGGCGAGCGCGTGTCACACTGAGCAAGGAGGACGACTGTAAGGCCCCGACCTAGTCCGGACGTCAAGGAAAATACCGAACTTCCAAACACTTCGATAGATATATAATTAAAGTAATTTCAAATACTCAGATAAGTATATAATTCAAGTACTAAATAGTTCAAACCAAACATAATATTATATAAGTCTGAAAACATAAGATAATCCACGTCGCCGTACGTGGAAGTAGTCTAAATCTTCCCTCGATCGGTCAGCTATTCTATTCAAACCCCTCGTCGTGCTCTTGTCCTGGGAAAAACATTATGGAAACGAGGGTGGGTTAGTCAAATGACTAAGTGAGGATAATCAGGCATGCATGAAATGTAAAAATGCACATGAACAATCCAGCAAACCACCACTTTACGCTGATCAGGCACTTTAACAATTTGGGAATTCCAGTATACTCACTTCAGGGTCGTCACCCAAGCTGTTTTCACAGCAACACTTCAGGACCATAGGTCCACGCTATTTTCATAGTAACACTCCAGGATCAGAGATCCATGCTGAATACACAACGATAAATTTGGATACGGTTCCCAGTTTTTAAAAAAACAGTGTGTGGTTGCCTTTTTAAGAAAATGATTTTCGTGCAATACAATGAGGATCATAAATGCAAGAACAGTGAGATATGCAGAGTACACTGTCACTTTATTTCTTCACGAGCAATAAATAATTTCAGAGATCACTTTCACTTTGGTACACTATCCAATGCACTTTCACTGGAAACAATAACAATATGACGGTCAATCAGATGCACGACACTTGTAGGATCTCAAACTCGATAAGCGTGTTAGTAACTAAATTCTCGCAATTAATGCTCTGATCGAGTTAGTTATAGTCATCGCCTAACGGAAATAACGATAAATAGACGGATAAAGAAACAGGAGTGAGTGTGGTAATTTTAATCAATGAGAGAAGGCACTTTAATTTTTTTCCAGGGCCTGACGCCGAACGCCAGTCATCACTCACCCTCATATTCATGTAGCTCAGCTATTTCAAGGTCTCCTGATAAACAGATAAATTTTCCTTTAATGCCGATACTATATTTAATTAATTAATTCTCGATAGTTACTCCCAGTTTTTAAAATAACTGCATTTACAATTACGTAACTAAATGGTAATAAACGATTCTAATCCTCGCAAGTACTTAGGTGATTTATTATTGCATCTGTCGCATAATATTTATCTCTGTCCCTGTATCTATTATAAGTCTGTTACTAGTGCGTACTATTCAGCTTCACTAGTTGCTAGTAACTTAGCGGCCTATTTTATCAATTACATTTCCTAATTTATTTGTGTAGTTGTAAGTCTACAATTTTTCCGCTTCTTTTAAAGATGATATTATGCCGTGTTATTTACATTTTTCAAGTCTTTACTTCGGGGCTCGACTTCTACTTAAGAAACTTCCTTATGTTTTTGCGGTCTAGCGTTTGAGACATTCCAACCATATTACTTGCTTTATTTAGTTTTCACCCTTTCACATTTTATTTCTAGTTCCACCGCTCCTTATAATTTTTCCTCATTACTCATCTTCTTTTCTTAATTTAGCACGCGTTATGTGCTTACCCCTTATTTCTTTCTTTTCTTTTATTATTCTCTTACGACCTTTTCCACTACGTCACCATCGTCGACGTAGCAACGCTATTCGGTTTCATATACTCGAGCTATTTATTAGCATGGCATCTTACAATTCTCCATAATTCTTATACTAATGTGCATTTGTTAATCCATAACTCGTCCTTCGTTACCTTAGCATAATTAATCTTCCCCGGTGTTTTAGTGTTCTATGCTTCAAGTATTATAACATTCATCTCTTAATTATACAGTATCCTTATCCACGGTTGTTGGTTATGTTTGACGCTTATGGAAAGAAAATTATCAAGTTATCCCTCAACTTTAATGCTACTAACGAAGGCGAATGAACATTTCTCAATTCCCCCCCCC
>JAYMSP010002674.1:0-22962 GCA_036897095.1 Plantago elongata
GGGGGGGGGGAAAGGTAAAGATATTTGGCCTAAATTCGCTGGTTAGAGCTCCAAGTCTCTAGTTTCAACTAGAAAGAGACAGATGTACGTTGATCTGCTTTGATCTGTAATCTATGCAATGTGAAGATAATGCAAGTAACAGTATATACTACAGAAAGTCCACCATGAACAAATATACACCGGATGGAAGTTGGACATGCAAATAGAATGAAGAAACCGAGTAAATTCAGGAAGTACTACCTGGATAATGTACCCCCATCTTTAATATCAGTCAGAACATTCAGAAAGGATCTGCAAGGAACACCTAAATAAGGATCATAACATATAGTCTAGCAATCGGTTATAAACGCTACCTTCAACAGATCAGTAAACATTGGAAGATTTATTGCACAAAGAACAACAACACAAGAAAATGTAACACGTGCATCCTCAAGATTCTTAATCATATAATCCAGGTCCAAGGGAACTCCATCTCCTCTGTCCTTTCTACAATGATGATCAAGCAACGTGGACAAAGCAGCTGCATCAAGTGAGAAAGCCCTTTTAATCATTTACTCCATCATTAGGAAAGGTGTGCATTGTGAAGCTCGTTCCGCCTAAAACAACCTTTGCCAAAAGTGATGTATATAATGCAATCAGTGACACAATTGCTGCATATCTCCAAGAAACAAGAATGAATAAGTTCCCAAGCTTCATCTATGTTGCCCTTGTTGCAAAATCCTTTTGATCAAACTGTTTTCGTTTGAATCTGTATCCAAAACAAGCTCAAACAGTTATCTTGCAATCCCCATTTCTCCTCGTATAAGGTATCTTTAAATTCCATCGTCGCATAAACTAGAAAAAATTGTCCTTTGAAGCTTACTCGTTTATTTGAGGCTGTTAAGAAAGTAGTAGCAGTTCATGACAGGAGAAATGATTGAAATGTATACATGCTACAACATTGATGCATTCTGTCGAACGTATAGTGTGCAACAGCCAACAGGATATAACGATTCAGATTTCTAGCAACAAATTAAGGGAAGAACATTTTCATGTCATCATTCTTCTCATCATCTTTGTTGAACACAGTCTGTAGCTAGCATAGCAGCCTAGCACACATCACTCAGTTATCGTAATCTCTCTATATCAATGTCTCTATTCTCCGGAATGCGAGAAGTTAAAAATTTGAGACGTGAGAACGATAGAATTCAGGTCTTCCTCCATTTAATGAAAACTATATTTACTTTATTGGTCACCAAAATATGAAAAGGCTGAGACCTCAGCTTTCAAAACAAAAGATATTGTGGTTACATTGAAAAATAATAAAGAATGAATAAAAATTGATAATAACTTGTTAAAGTGAAAAATACGTTATTCCCTTATCTCCGAGTTCATCTTCCCGCGAGATCAAATAAATTTTAATAAAAAAGTGAATTAAGTGGGAAGAATATTATTTATCTCCGAGTTCATCTTCCCGCGAGATCAAATAGATTTTATAAAAAAGTAAATTAAGTGGGAAGAATATTATAAAGTATCCAATAATACCTCTGCCCCCCATCCTACATACACTACTTGGCTTGAAAAAGACCAACTTCTTAAATCCCTTCTCCAATCGACTCTTACAGAGGAAGCTCTGTCCGAAATTCTTGGCTGTAAATCTTCCCGTGATGTGTGGCTAGCTATAAAATCGGCTTTTAGTTACAGCTCCAAAGCCAAGGAACTTAGCATTAAGGATGAACTGCAATTAATTAAGAAAGGCTCTCGGTCAGTTTCTGAATATGGCCGGCAATTCCGGCACTACTTGTGTGACCAACTTGCAGCTATGGGTCGTCCTGTTGATGAAAAGGATAAATCCCACTGGTTCTTGCGGTGTTTGGGTACTGAATTTACTAGTCTCCGCAGCCCAGATGGTTCAGTCATCTCTGCCCCGTTTTTCTGATCTGCTACCACAAGCAGTGAGTTTTGAGAGTTTTCAGGAATCTGTGGTAGCTTCCCCACAGTCATCTACAGCCTTTGTTGCTCAACCATATCGACCCTCTTCATCCAATACCTATGGTAACCAACAGACTCGTGGAGGTGGAGGATCTTATCGTGGTGGGCTTGGAGGTGGACGCGATCGTACTGGTGGTCGTTGTCCTCCGCATTGTCAAATTTGTCGAACCGATGGACATTATGCCGATGTATGTCCAGATCAATATGAACGTCCTAGACGTGTCGCTGATTAAGCTAATCTTGTAGAAGCCTTTACTGCTTGTTCTTTGTCCCAAAAGGATCAACCCGACTGGTGCGCAGATACTGGCGCTTCAGCGCATATGACTCCTTCATCATCAACATTGGATTCGGCTTATCTTTATTCTGGTAATAACCAGGTTACTGTGGGTAATGGGTAATGGTGACTCTCTTTCTATATCTCATACTGGAACTTGTTCAATTACAGATGATATGTAAATGTCTTCCTGGTTCCTCATCTCACTAAAAATCTTCTATCTGTTACACCCTATAAAAACAACAGGTAAACATTCTACTAACAATAAACTCTATCAAAATCTTAACTCCAACCTTCAAACTTTATTATACTCACTTTTTCATTTATTTTTAAACTATACTATTATTTTTCGTTTCTTTTAAATCTTCATTTATACTTATTATTTATTTTAAATTTTGTTAATTACTTAAAATAATAAAAAAAATTAAAATTAAAATGTTCATTTAGTTTATCTAAGTTCGTTTTTAGTGAATTCGAACGTAGTAATTTTACAATTAGTGTTATATATAATTAACCATATAAAATGTAAAATAGAATGAAAAAGGAAATAATAAACAAATAAGATTAAATAAAAGACGAACATAGAAAAGCAAAATGAAATAAAAAATTTAAAAGAAAAGAAAAAAAGAGGTTTGAACTTGATATAAAACTCCATCAAACCATGGATGGAGCAGCTACCAAACTTTTGATAAAATTATCAAATTCTATATCAAACACCATTGGAGAAGGCCTTAGTAAGCTGACCAATGATTATCTGTCGATGTATTATTCACTAATGACTCCTTTCGTATTCAGAATCGAACAACAGGACAAACCATTGCCCAAGGACATCGTGAGAGAGGACTGTATATTTTGGAAAAGGGACACTCTGCACTTGTTTCTGCTCTACGCTCCAAGAAGCTACATGGTTCGTTTGACTTGTGGCATGCTCGTCTTAGCCATGTTAATTTTGATACAATTTCTATTTTGAATAAACAAGTCTTGTCTGTTACCTCTTTATTGCCAAATCCTTCATTATGTTCCTCTTGTCAATTGGCAAAGAGTAAACAATTGCCTTTTTCAGTTAATGAGAAGCGTTCTTCACATAGATTAGATCTTATTCACTGTGACTTGTGGGGTCCAGCTCCAATTCGAAGTAATTCTGGATTTGTATACTATGCAATTTTTTGTTGACGACTCCTCTCGCTTCACATGTTTTACCCACTCTGTCACAAATCAGATTTCTATGATGTCTTTGTGCAGTTTCAAAACTTGGTTGAAAATCAATTCTCCACAAAAATTAAATCATTCTTGAGTGATGGAGGCACCAAATTTACCAATAAGCGTTTGCAATCACTTTTTCGATCATATGGAATCCAACATACATGTCTTGTCCTTATACTCCTTCCCAGAATGGTACGGCTGAGCGCAATCACATACATATTACTGAAATTGGGTTGGCCATGCTATTTCACTCTTTTATCCCATTTAAATTTTGGGTTGAAGCATTAAGTACTGCGGTTTATGTATAAACCGCCTGCCTACCTCGGTGTTGCATAACAAGTCTCCCTTTGAGCTCTAATTCAATAATTTGCCAGAGTATGCAAACTTTCATCCTTTTGGTTGTCGCGTTTTCCCATACTTGCGAGATTATGCCATCAATAAATTCTCCCCACGTAGCTCGCCATGTATGTTCTTTGGTTACAGTTTAAATCACAAGGGGTTTCGTTGTTTTAATCCTATCATTACAAGAGTTTATATCACTTGACATGCTCAATTTGATGAGAACTTTTTTCCATATTCTACTGCACCTGGGAAAAACTTGCCTTTATCAAAAATAGAATTCTCACACTTTCTTGAAGCCAGTACAGTTGTTGGACCATCACCTACTCCTAGATCCTCCCTCTCTAACATTGAACAAGATGTTCCACCTAACCCTTGTTCTATGTGTGATCACTCAGACGTCCTTACCCAACCTGAGCCAACTCTCGATCAGCATGATGGTCCGCCTATGGAGCCCAATTCCCTTGTGGCCCCCCTTGCTCATGTTCCACAGTATAATATTCTATCTACTTCAGACCAACCTAGTGCATATGATCCACTGGTTGCTCCAATGATTACACGAAGTTGCGCGGTGCCTTCAAGTCTAAACGAGATGAGAATTTTATCTATTTCCTGCCCACCAATCTTCAATCTGCACTCATTGCTTCCACTGAACCAAAGGGGTTCAAACAGCAGCAAAGAATCATGCATGGCTGTCTGCTATGGATGAAGAGATGACCGCGCTTCGTAGTAATGATACTTGGGAACTTGTTCCTCGTCCGTCTGGTGTCAACATTGTTTGTTCGAAATGGGTGTTTCGCACTAAATATCTCTCTGATGGCTCCATTGATTGGTTCAAGACTCGCTTGGTAGATCAAGGCTTCACTCAAATTTTCGGTTTTGACTACACACATACTTTTAGTCCGGTTGTCAAAGCTTCCACTGTTCGCATTGTCCTATCTCTTGCGGTAATGCACAACTGGACCTTACATCATCAGTTGGACGTCAAGAATGCTTTTCTTAATGGATACTTGTCAGAGACTGTTTATATGGAGCAACCACCCGGATAAATTGATCCACGCTATCCGCATCATGTTTGTCGACTTAAAAAGGTACTATACGGCTTGAAACAAGCCCGACGTGCGTGGTTCAACGATTTAGCCCCTTCTTACTTAAGCTTGGCTTTGTTTGCAGTCATGCCGATACTTATGTGTTTATCTTTTATCGAAGGAAATGCTCTTTTATACCTCTTGGTCTATGTTGATGATATCATTTTGACAGGATGTGATCCGACATTGATTCAGAAGTTTATTTCTCGAATCAACTCTAAATTTGCTGTGAAGGATCTTGGCCAATTAAGCTATTTTTTGGGACTTGAAGTTACTAACACTTCTTCTCGCCTTTTTCTCAGTCAAGCAAAATATGCTCACGACATTCTTGTTCGAGCTCAACTACTTGACTCGAAACCCATGGGAACGCCCTTTGTAGCGAACTCGTTTCTTGGACGTGACAGATCTCTTTTTGCTGATCCAACATTATATCGGTCCTTGGTTGGTACTCTACAATATCTTACTATCACTCGGCCATATATCTCTATTGATGTCAATACTGTAAGCCAATTTCTCCAATCTCCCACCAATGAGCACTTTCAAGCCGTGAAGCGCATTCTTCGCTATGTCAAGGGCACTATTTAATTTGGGCTTACTTTTTCACGTCCATCCAATTCACTAGTTCTTGCTTACTGTGATGCTGACTGGGCGAGATGTCTTAATACTAGAAGATCCAATTTCTTGGAGTGCTAAAAAGCAACTTGCTGTTGTCGTTCAAGCTGTGAATCAGAATACAGGGCACTCGCTAATACCGCTGCAGAAGTCATGTGGGTATTATCATTACTACATGATCTACGCATTCTTCCACCTTTTCTCCGCCAACTCTTTTATGTGACAACAAAAGCACCCTATTTCTTTCTCAAAATCCAGTTGCACATAAACGGGCCAAGCATATTCACGTTGGTTATCATTTTGTGAGGGAACTTGTCTCCGAGGGAAAATGTCCACACAGTTTACTCCCTCACATCTTCAACTTGCAGATATTTTTAACAAAGGCCTACATCGTCCTTTATTTGAATTCTTTCGTTCCAAGCTTCGTGTTGGTATTAACCCCACACTTTGCTTGTTGGGGGGTGGGGGGGTGTTATGGAAATAAATAAAATGGAAGATACATAGAAAGCCAAAGTCTTAGAAAAGTAAGATTTTTCTAAAAAATAGGTAAGTCAAGGATTTTGTGTTTTTTTTCGGTTTTTGAGTTTTGACGGTCTGACCGGTCGAGTTTCATAAAAACCGCTGAGATACACATTTTTCGTTATGGTTTTAATAGATTATGTTATGGTTTTAAGTTATTAGGATTGAAAGTTACAGTTATAGGTCCACGTATGTTCGTTTATGTTTTAAGAGATAATGTGATAGTTTTAATGCGTCAGTATTGTATGTTTCAATTATTGTTTTAACCTCATTTGTTAAATATTTAATCGATGGTTTTAATGATTAGATGATAGTTTTAAGATGACTTGTTATAGTCTTAAGTGACACTTTAATATCAGTAAACCAACAATAAATAAGTCTAAAAGCTTCATGTATACCATTAGAGCATTAATAAACAAGTTTAAAATAAACTACTTGCAACATTCAGTTATTACAATATTGTTGATGCAAATACAAACTGAGTTGTTACGGTTAAATTTGTTGGTAAACTTACACACTCTGTTGTTTGTTGCTTCAATACTGCAGTCACACATTTGAGAGACACATCCACAAACTCTCGCGATGTTATCATCGATCAGTACCTGCTTAAAAGTTAAAACCATAACGATTTTTATAAAACTATCACAGTCGTGTTGAAAACAATAAAAAAAAGTATGAACACGAAACACAAGCTAAAAAACAGTAACATTGATTCTTAAAATTATAACAGTGTCTTCTAAGACGATAACAATGCCTGTAACAAATCAGGAACATGCAACACGAGTTAAAAATAATAAATTAATTCTTAAAATAATAACGATATTTTTGAAAACTATAACAATGATTCTTAAAACTATAACAAAACCTAATAATGCGAAAAAAGTTACATATAATAAATAAAACAGACTAAACACTACACAAGCTATAAACAATAATGTTGATGCTTATAATAATAATAATGTCTCTTAAAACTATATTAATGACTCTTAAAACTATAATAAGGCAAAAACATGCAACACAAGCTAGAAACAATAATATTGATGCATAAAATCATAATATAGTCACTTAAAGCTATAACAATGCCTCTTAAAATTATAATGGACAGAAACATGCACCACAAGCTAAACACAATAATATTGATGCTTAAAACTACAACAGTGACTCTTAAAAATACATCAATGCATCTTAAAACTATAATAAAGCAGGATTATGCAACACAAACTAGAAACTATAAGAATGATTGTTAAAACAGTAAGATATGTACATATTTGATTTTCAGACGTGAACATATTGTCATGAATGATTTTCAGATCTGGCGAGCATGCCTCTTCATAATTATGAATTTATGAATTTTAACATTATAAATACCATATTTGAAAGTTTTGAAGATCAAATCATGAAAATTGAATTGAAAAAATCATGAAACACACACAAGCTAAAGATGGTACTATTGATGCTTAAAACTATAACAATGCATCTTAAAACTATAACAAATCAAAAAAATGCAACACATGCTAAAATCATAAACATAGTTGTTAAAACTATGGGGTACGTACGATTTGCTGTTCATATCTAATATATTTTTAAGATCTGAACAGATTTTCGTGAATGATTTTCAAATCTGGCGAGCTAACTTCTTCATCAATTTAGATTTGTGGATTTGAACGTTATAGCAACCAGATAAAAAAGTTTTAAACATCAAATCATGAAAATTGATGAATCAAGAATCATGAAACACACACAAAACACCCATAAAACTCGGAATATATCGCAAACACACACAAAAACAAAGAAGTTTGTACTTGATTGACGTCCATGGAAGCTATTTAGTTGAAATCCGGTGGAAACAAGGTGAAAACAATGAAAATCCGACAAGAAAACGGTAGATCGAAAGAGAGAAACTCACAAAACACACACATACACGTTTTACTTTGTGTTTTTTATTTTTCTCAATTTTCAGCATATTTGAGCCCTATATATAGGCAATCGGTCCGGTTTGTTTCTAAAAAACCGCATATCCAATTTATTTAACCGGTTTTAATGATAAAATCATATTTTCCTATATAATAAGAAAGTCTTCCCTTTTATCATACTTACTCTACATAGAAATATAATTGGTTATTATTTCTTATTATAGATATCCTTTGTCTAATATCATTAGTATTAAAGTTGTATCTATATATTGAAGTAATACAAAACTCGAACCTCAATTGAGGTAATTATTTCAATTCACATTAGTGTATAAAGTTAAAGATTTTATTTTTCATTTAACAAATAAAAAGATGAAGTTGGGATGTACCAAAATGGCATCTGGCTGACGGAGTATTATTTAATTGAAGAATGAATAAAATAAAATATTAAGCATTTAAGTTGGTAAATTTATAAATACGAATGTTTTATGTGGAGAATTAGTTAAGTGCGATAGAAAGGAATATAAAAAAATGAAAATTAAAAAGCTTTGAGTGGGGCAAATGAAATAGCATAGTAAAAAGTTTATGTGCGGCGGATGAAGTACTTGTTTATAGTAGCATAGTAAAAAGTTTATTGTGAGGCGGATGCAGTACTTTTTTATTACTAGTGCATTCAAAATCACACTGGGTCAGACCGGCCAGTTAGATTAAAAATTAACAATTTTCAGATCGATTAGACATATAAATTATTTGGAACTCTGTAAAAGCATGTATGTATGTATGTATGTATGTACGTACGTATGTATGTATATTAGAGTTTAATAATTAATATATGTATTTCCGAATTGATTGGCAATTTTTACTGGATAAGTAATTCGCTAATAAATAATTAACCTGATCACCTATATTTCATTTGTTTAGCGAAAAAAAACAATTAAATCATCTATGTAAGTGTATCATATGTAAGTGTATCATTATTCGGTAGTTGCTTAACAACTAGTTAGAGACGACTGATAGTCCACCCTAATTTAGCACGAACCAACAACGATATGTCTGTGGATCGGATCAATCCGCTATAAACAAATGAAGAAAAACTGCATCCATTAATTAATTAGTCAATAGATTGGAACAATCCGATCCGTTCATGCGAAAAAACAGAGAAGATCCACATATGCGAATCATTTAGCATTCTTACGCAACTGCATTATTAAAGAGATTTACAAATTAGGGTGATTCCTAAATCTTCCTTTGTAATGATATATAAAAAACTTACTATAAATTAATATTTATAATTTAATTTTAAATATACTTTCTAACTAAATAACGTATAAATCATATTAAATAATTAAAATTAATCTATAATTATCTACTTGGATTCTATTTAAATTTTATTACGTTAGAATAAAGTAAGATTAGACAAACATCATCAAAATAATCAAACATCATGCTGTTTTACGTTTATTATTATCTCTTCCACATATAATTGCAAGTATCATTTAACAATATATTACAAGCATCAATTCAATATTAAACCAACATCGTAGTAACAAGCATCATTTAACATTATATTACAAGCAACATCCAATGTCAAACAAACATCGTATTAACATGCATCATTTAACATTATATTACAAACATAATTCAATATGGAACAAACATCATTTAACATTACATTACAAGCACTACATAATACAAGTATCAAATACGAAACAATTATCATATCAATACTGCATGCATCATTTAACATTAAATTACAAGCATCACATATTATAGTAATGACAAAACAAGTATTATATTAGTAAAAAACTTGAAAATATGTAGGATTTTAGAAGGTTGATCATGTGATGATGATGATTGTATCACTTGTAAGATGTTTGTTAAGTATGTTTTAACTGGCATGTAAACGTGTTTTGATTTGGTTTCCTATAAATATGGGATTAGTTTTTATCAATAATATTGTTTTTAATTTAAAATTTACTAAATATTAATAAAATTATTAATTTGTAGGAAGTTTATCGAAGTTTTTTCATATATTACTAAAGTGGAAAAAGTTTTTAAAATTCATACTATTTTGTAATTATAACTTAAAATAAATATAAAATGATAAACATTAAAAGACATTTGGGTCTGATGAAGTGGCTAGCTTAATTTGATTCATAAACATGATGCCATATAATTTATTCAATGAATGAATGAGAATCAATTTATGTTTCAGTCATCAATTTAACTCAAATTTTGGCATTGCAACTCAAAGTGGGTAATATGCTTCAATACCAACTAATAAGTTCGGTACAAGTCACCTTTAATCGTTTTAAAAAAAAATTCAGCTCAAAGTGGACCTCAGCAGTATTCATTCAACAGCAGGCCAGACCAGACCAGCAAGATTAGCTGCTTGTAGAACTACTCGGATCACTGAGTTGTGTATCCCTGCAAATCAGAGCCAATTCGGAAATTAAATGACATGCTGGTGATCAGCCAACTCTGTTTGTTATTACTACTAAGAATCTCATGGAAAAGAGCCATAAACAGCAAACCTGGTACGAGTTTTGGTTTTGTCTGCCGGAGCGATCTCAAGCTTGAAGGCTTGTCCTGCAGCAATATCCTTGTCTTTCGCTCTCTCAATATTTTTGGTTGAAAGCACTGCAGATTGGGCTACACCTTTGATGTACAACGTCTGAAGGTTTTTTTTCAGGTTGAATGGAACTTTCTGAAGGTTTGGACAGTTTATAAGTGAAAGACTTCTCAGTTGAGGAAAAGAATCATCAGAAGCAGTCCACGTCGTCACATCTGCCTGCTCAATGTGTAAGATTTTGAGATGTTTAAAGTCTCCTCTGGTGGCTTCCCAGGTGTTCCCACTGAATGCATTTTCCTTCAAGGTAAGTTCCTCCAGTGAAACAAGTATTGCCAAAGAAGAAATTTGCTCCCAAGGTAAAAAAGTACCCTTCAGTACTAGAACTTTGATTTTTGGTGGGAATTTCTTTGCTCCAGGCACAGGCAGTATAAGATCAGGCGATCCATCATGCACTAGCTTTAGCTTTTCAAGGTTATCGAGCTTTTCTAGGCAGCCGGAATCCCATAAGCTTGATAATTTTCCCTGAATTCCCAATTCGATCAAGTGCTTCGCCTTGTTGGCGAATTCTACAGTGCAGCTCCTGGGTGACAATCTACCTAGTGTCTGAAGACTTTCCGAGCCATTACCCTTCCTGTCTCGTCTCAAAACAATGGAAGCTTTCGACATTAAATGCCTCAGGTTCATCATTTTCCATATATCTGCTTTGATTACAAGTACACGCAATGAATTTTCTACTATAAGCGTTTCTAGATTCCGGAGATTAGTGATGACCTTGGGAAGAGTCTCAGACTTGTTGGCCAGTAAAAGAAACCTTAAATGGATTAGGTATGCAATCTTTTGAGGAAAATTTTGAAAAATAATGTTTTTCGCAGCTAAGACCCTTAGCAAGCTTAAACCATCAATAACATGGGATATATCTTTGGATTGTAAGCTGATGGGAGTCTTCGGAAAGCATAGGAAAGAACGGGCTTTCAGAGGTGTTGTTTTTTCCAGGAAGAACTCAGAGACATTAGAATGGATACAGAGGCGATGATAGCTTCTTATGATATCAGGTGAAGGTTCTAAAACTCCACGAGTCTTGGTGATTTCTTGGAAAAAGTTGAGATTCTCAAAGATGACTGTCATTCTACAGAATTCACGTACAGTGCCATGAAGACGGCATACTTTAACATCACCGTTGGGTTTTACTTTCTCAACCATCACTAAGTTCCTGCTAATAAGATCTTTCAAGTACTCTTGGGAAATTTCTTCTACGCTCTTTTTAGGCATTTTTTGTACAAACCCTTCTGCAATCCATAACAATGTCAGCTTCTTGGCAGGGATGTCAAAACCTTGTGGAAACATTCCCAAGTACAGAAAGCATTTCCTCAACTCAATAGGCAGTTCGGAGTAGCTAAGCCATAAAATTTTGTCCAGGTGCTTGCTCTTATCTTCATGGAGCAGATAAGTTCCTACACTCTTTCGGAGATCTTCCCACTCTTCACTGATTGATGTGGCCGAACCACTTGTTTTTGATACTTTGTACTTGAGAATTCCCCCAATTACCTTTATCCCCAGGGGATTTCTATCACAGAGTTCAACTATGGCTTTCCCAACCGTTACCAGTTCCTCTCTGGCAACTTCAAACTCACCAAAGGCTTCATACTTGAGGAGCTCCCAACTCTCGTCCAGAGAAAGCGACCTCAACTCATGGGCCTGTCTCCTATTATTTGCAAGACAAGCAACATTCATGTGCCGGGTTGTTAATATGACCCTACCAAACTTGTTGCTCACTGGTATGAAGGATTTGATTTCTCTCAACGCTTCTGCTGTCCAGATATCATCTATAACTAACAAAAATTTCTCCGCTAGTAGATAATTCCTCACAATCACGATCAAGTTTTCAACTCCCATCTTGATAGATTCCCTTTGCTGGTGGGTAGTGACTCTATTCAAAATAGTGAGAAGCACATGCTCCACGTTAAACTCACTGGAAACACTTACCCAAATAAGAGTGGGGAATTTCTCAGCGATTCTTGGGTCATAGGAAATCTTCCAGGCCAGCGTTGTCTTTCCAGAGCCAGGCTTACCAGTAATGGAAATTGCCTCAAGTTTATCTGTTTCTTGGCTTAGATATCGAATTAGCTCGTCAGCTTGATCTTTGAAACCAACTATACTCTTCGGCAGCCTCGTCTGCAGATATCGAAAAATGGTAAAAGTGAACAATAAAGCAGAAATGTGATATTAAAAACATGCGTGTACAATAAATAGCCTATAGTATATTAATTGTTAAGACTTAAGAATATGATCAGAATAGTTACCTTCCCCCGTATGTCCCTCGTTAGAGCTGCTCTCATGTGATGTATGTCAGCAATATCAAATTTGGTGGAGTCTTTCAGGATCTTGCTCTCAGGAAGGAGAGCAAGCAGAGGCTTTACGCAGTGTTTCTCGAAGGATATGATGATCAGTTTCATGTGATGTATGCTCTTGATCAGTTTCACCAAGGGCAGATGAAAAGGCTTCTCAGCTAAAATAAGTGCCTTGAAAGATTTAATGATATCTTCTGCTTCATAAACAGCATTCGTTATTTGTCCTTCCCATTCCTTATACGCAACATCCGCCAGGAGTTCTTGGAGCAAGCCATGTACAAGTTCAACTTCTTTGAGTAGACGACGCCCAACATGTTCCTAAATACTATAAATTATCAGTTCAATAGTTCGTCGTTATTCATTAGGGAGAATAGAATTATATGGTCTCACATGGGTGTAAATAATAATAAATAAAAAAAGAACATTTGCATATACGAGGGAAGTAATAAGCAAAGTGTGGATATATACTAACCCCTCTTGCCATGTTCCTCGTTACCGCTGCTGTCATGTAAGCAATCTTGGTGTTGGCAGGGTTGACCTCCACAATCTTGCCGTCACGGATGGCAGATATGAGATGTCTTACCCGGTCATTTTTGCATGATATGACCGGCCGGTCAAAACAAGACCAACCTATCGGGTTAGCTGTCTCGGTGATGTATGTTTCAATGGTTTCTTCTGCTTCATAAATTGCTTGCCATATTTCCCCTTCTAGTTCTTTGAACCTCACATCCTTGAGGATTTCTTTCAGCAACCCAACTTCTTCTTGCAGATGTTCAAGTTCATTCCTAGCTTCATCGGAGCTGGAGGGGAACCTCTTCAGTACCATACAAAATTAATTCTGTCAAAATCCCACACATGTATTCATTTTTTAAAAGAGCAAATAAGGTCTACCACTACAATACCAAATTCATCGTCACCAGATTATTGGATTTTTCCAAACTTATTACTTTATATTCCATTTTAATCTATCTCAATTTTATTTTTTCATCATTTATATTGAAAATCCGAAAATATATCTTCTACTCCTACTTTATTTTTACTTACTTTATCAACATTTCTCTTAATTTATTAAATCCGTTTCCTACTTTATCATATTTTCTCCTATTTTATTCAATTTTCTTTTAAAACTTATATACAGCTTCGTGGGAAGATGAATCTTGAAACTGAAGGAGCGTTTAATCAGTATAATTTTACAAACATGATACTTTGACTATAAATTAATTTTATTTATTTTTTTGAAAGGACAAAGTTGACTCGAACATCCACCTGAACTTTTCTCTTCAACTGAAATTTACTGATTTGAACTAAACTGAAGTGAGAGAACAGCTTTATTGGTTGGAGGTCAAACAAAAATGAAATGACCGAAGGTAGCCGAAATGAAACATACTGACCTCACTGAGTCTGATGTCCGCGATCTCAATGCTTGCGGAGTTGACCTGTTGCTCAGTGTTCCTCTGATGGAGTTGAGATACGAGTTCTCTTACCCGATTTCTACAGGACATGAGTGTATCCTCGAGGTCATCACGGGACCCTAGAAATGCTCGGAAATACGTGCACGACTTGGCTTTCTCGGCAGCAATCTCGATGATGTATTTATCAATGGTTTCTCCTGCTTCATAAATTACTTGCCTTATTTGCCCTTCTCTTTCTCTCAAACTCATTTCCCCTTCTCTTGCTGATCTCAAGCTCAGATCTTTTAGGAACTCTTTGAGCAACCCAACCTCATCTTGCAGATGCTCAACCTCATTTTTTGCTTTCCAGCTGGAGAGCCTCTCCAGACGATACGAAAGTTTTTGTGAGATGCTCTCGAGTAAAAACGACATAGCTGCTTCCATAATTTTTGTTGTGAATGTGCACACTGCAGTGTGGTGTATTTTTGTATCCATGTATTTATATATTCCATACCGAATAAGGTTCTTCAACTGAAAATTAATTTAATCTAGTTCAGGTCGACTTAGTTATTCTTTATACTTTACTTAGTTATAGTAAATTTCAGTTGAATAGAACATAATCTAAATTGTTCAGTTTCAACTTCTTCTGATGAACGATATTTGAATTTGACCAGAATAAAATTTCTAACAGTAACTGTAAAAATTTAATTGGATTATAGAATAAAAGGCTTATATTTCAAATTTATATGAAAATATAAATTTAATGTGTTCAATATTATAAGGTCCATCTTGATGGTCTCTTATGCAAGCAAAGGTCCATCTAAGAAAAAGTGAAAGGAGACATCACGAAAAACAGATTGAGGCAGGGAGAAAGTATCCTGTACTTATCAAAATGGCGGATGCTGTCGTGTCATTTTTTTTGGAAAGTTTAAAGGCACGGGTGGAATCAGAATTACGAAAAGTTGAAGCCAGAAGAGATGAAGCTCGAGCCGATGAAGCACGAAGCAATCATATTCGAAAGAATGCCTCCTCAGTTATTATCGACGTTCACCAGTATGGTCAGGAAATTCAAGCCCGGAATCAAGTACAGCGTGTCCCTGGTGTTTTCCGGGATAGACATACCCAGTCCAAGTTATACGATCCGCTTATCGTATCCATCGGGCCTTACCACCACAACATCACTGGCAATGCCGATCTGAGTCACACTCAAGTCTTTAAGGAAGACTACTCTCTGAAAGCCTTCCTGTCAGAGGGTCACTATAGCAAAGAAAAAACCTATTTCAAGGAGAAGCTTCTCGAGCGGATCAAAGACATAAAAATGTGTTACGATAAGGAGTCAATGTCTAATTTTGAGGATAATGATCTCGTGGAGCTGATTCTTCTTGATGCTTGCTTTCTGATATACTACATGGAGCTCACAACAAGCTCTTCTACGAGGCGGACTAAGTTGAGTGTATTTTACAGTTACTTTGGTCCTGCTAGAATCAAATTGATATTTCGGGATCTAATTCTACTTGAAAATCAGCTTCCTTTTTGGATTATGGAGTTCCTGCTGTGCCTACAGTCCGATGAAGGGCAGTCTATTTGGCACAACCTGCTTGGCAAGTTCATGAACGTCGTGTTCTATGGAAAATCTGAGGGGAAAACGACGCTTCCTTGGGCAGATAAGAACATTGAGCCCTTCCATTTCTTGGAAGCATATTATGAAACCCTCAAAGTTGATATCCCGATTGGCCCTAGTTCCTCCACTTCAGGGATATCAATTGGGGAGCGAAACCCCGATAAGTCTAACAGCTACCGGTTCCGCTCAATCACAAATCTCCGTGTGAAAGGGGTCCAGTTTAATCTTAGCAAAAGCAAAGGGCCAGAGGTTATCAGCTTTACTTCGAGTTATTTCTGGGGAAACCTCAATTTACCAGCTTTATTCTTCTCAACCAATTTCTTTGTAATATACTCCAACCTGATCGCATACGAGATGTTTCCAACCAGTCCTACTGACTTTTTTGTGTCATCGTTGGTTAACCTTCTGAAATCACTAATCGAGAGCCCGGAGGACGTGAAGATTCTGAGAGAGAAGGGCATATTGTTCAATGACATGGTTACTGATGGGGATGTAGCGAAGATAATCCAAGATCTGGATACTTTCGGGTTAGAGAACATCGGAACGTTCCTTGAATTGAGAGATTGTATTGAGAAGCACTGCAGTAAGAAGCGTTATACATGGATTGCTGAGATCATTCACAATAACTTGAAGAATCCATGGAATGCTATTGCCCTGCTCTCTGCCATGGTGCTTCTTGGTCTAACAATTGTCCAGGCCTACTACGCAATTCATCCAAAGAAAAATTAAGATCATAGAATTGGTTTCATCAATTATATATTGTACGTGTATGTCTCATTCAACTTTACCTTATGTATTGTTTGTTAGTTTTTCGTACTTTAGAAGATAAGTGAGTTAAGTATATCACCAGTACTGTACTTACGATACTTCAGTTCAGGCAAAGTTATCATTTATTCATCGTTAATATCATATTGCGGTACCTGTCCCGGAGGTGTTTTTCAAGATTCAACAGCTATAGGAGCTCTGTACTCAGAGCTATAAATGCAACTTGATCCGATGAGATGAGAGAGGGAGATGCTGCATTCCGAGCTGTAAAATACAGCTCCATCGAATCAGCGGGATAGTTCCGCGAAAGTTGTTAACATCTCTGGCGGCGGAGCAGTTTAAAACTGAAACGACTTGCCAGCTACTCATATTTGTCCTTATGCTATTCTATTTTTATTTATATATTTTATACTTTAATCATTATGATGAAACGTTATTTTTCCATCACTTGGTGCGGATTAGTAAGCTTTGCAACTAAGGTGGTGGATTGGTTGCTCAAAAGAGCGGGTGCACCCTTGGGTAGGTTTGCAGATAGGATTTGGCCTAACTAGTGCACGCAACGCAGTCGGAGTGATGAAAATATCTGTCTTCTATAATTAGGGTTAAATCCTGGGTCCTATCTACATTGCTACCTAGGACTTAGCATCAGGTCAAACCCGTCCCGGAATGGACCGGAAGTTAAATGGTCATCTTTTGTTGACCCAAAACCCGGACATGTTCGAAACGGGCATAGTCCGGCCCGGACCCGGAAAATATGGGTCAGTCCGGATTTCACCCGGATTCAGCCCGGTGACCGTTTGAATATGTAAAATAAAAAATAAAAAATTATAATATTATTAAATATCAAATCTGAACATTGTAGTTGGACTTTTAACCATCAAATTAGTCCTGCTTCACTCATTTCAGACAATTGCAGCCTTGCAAATGGACTTCCCCAAACAAGAACAATAAATGCCAAATAGTAGACAATAATATCGGGAAGCCTGGAGTATATTAGCGGCGGAGGAAGTGAGGCGGCACGGCGTTGGGCACCAGATGACGAGGTGGAGAGATGGGGATTGGGGCGGCACACGTATGGAGGCTTGGAGCAAGATCTGAAGGTGAATCTTGATTTTGTGTGTGGGTGTAGAATGAAAATGAATTTTGAGGGATGAAGGTAATTGAATGGGAGAGAGAACGTGAGAATATGGGCCAGGTGTGAGATGGATAGACAGTGCATAAATGGGTCAAGTTAAACATAACACTCCTATGCATTCCAATATTTCCGGGCTACTCTGAGCTAGGCCAAAAAAATACGGGTTTGACCCGGTCCGGACCAGAACCCGGAAGGTGGAATATTGATGACCCGAAACCCGGATCGAAAAATATGATCCGGTCCGGATTGAACCGGGTCAGGTCCGGGTCCGGGTAATATTCGGGTCTGGACCATTAATGTTCAACCCTGTTGCTACTTGACATAGTATTTCAGTTAGTCAATGGTTCTAATGGTAACAAATAATTGAAAGAGATATGCTAGAATCTTCTAACAAGATACTAATTCTAGGACTAGAAGACTTCTGCAGATACTATGTCTTTTATCTCTAACTTGCTAATCAAAATAGAATCTAATTGCTTAAAATAAAATAGAATAGAATAATAAATAGATACTCCATCGTTACTTGGCCTCTAAACGAACTTAGCCACTTTCGTTAGAGCGGGCCGAACTGGAACTCGAAAAAGTTCCAACAATACCCCTCCTGAATACAAGACTTGTCCCCAAGTCTCACTAATTCAGCTGCCTTTCCCCATATTGATGTGGTCAACCGGAAGTCCTTCCCTTGGTCTGGTCCGAGCCTCGACCTCTTCAGCTAGCCACTTGACCTCCTTAGTTGCCCAATGTAACCTTCGCGCCCCGACTTGATCAATCAAGTCAATGATAGGTGGGGTCTAATCAGCTTGAGGTATGTCGCGATTATCTGGTCTGATTTCTCCAGGTGCGCAACAATCCTCATGGATGTAGTACCAGTTTGTTGCATCCTCTGCCATGACCACCGTTGCTTCCTAGAAGTCATGCTCCTTCTCCTGGTGAGTTCCTTCCCACTCCCTATCTTCATAGATTTCATGTTTGACGATGCGACTCAAGATTTCTCGACTGGCATCGCATTTCATGTAGTTGTGTGCAATTTGCACCACCAACGGATCCAATTCTTCTTCTACTGGAAGCTCATCACCAGACTGACACTCACAACATTCACCGATGCAAATGCTCAGTGCCAGAGTCACGAGACGCGCAAACCGGTTGCCTATCAAATCCCTCAGCTTCCAATCAGAATCGATTCTTGTCTATGTGAGAGTCACGAACCACCTCAAGTCATCAATGATGACTCGCCCAACAGCTGCTAACCATGGCATCCCCAGGATTACCTCATCGGTGTAACCTAAATTGTTGACCACCTTGAAGGTTGCAGCAAAAGACACCCCTTGAATGCAGTCCGAGACATCTTCACAATCGACAATTTTAACCATAAGAGGTACTGAGGACTTTCATGATACATGATCTGGCGCATCCAGTTCTCCCTGACAAACTTGTTGCTGATGTAGTTCTTGGTAGCACTACTGTCTAACAGAATGGTAGTTGGTCGACCCCTGACCTTGCCCTTGAACCTTAAACCCTGACAACTTTTATTCCCATGTACGATTCCCTTTTTTCCCCCCATAGCCCCATTAACTTCGTCAGGACTTGACATGTATGAGTAATTAGGAGAATAAGAACTTACCTTGACTCCTGGTGATATGTTGCCACACGTTCCTTTCGATTCCTCATAGTCGAGTCCTCGAATGGCTCCTCTTCATCTCCTCCCGACCCCAAATCGTCGGCCATCTCCCTCAGCTTCTTCTCATGTGGTCCCTGGCCCGATTCTTCTTCCTTACGCGCCCGATCGCGTTTCCCCTGGTCCCCACGCACCTCCACGCGCTCCAGTATTGTCTCCCTTTTTGTCGTGCAAGTCACGAGCCTGGTTGGCGCGTTCCCCGCGACCTGCGCACAGTTCCTTAGCGCGATCGATCTTGCTTTCAAACGGCGGTGCGCGCTCTAGCTGCCTAAGTTCGCATGTCCCGTCCCTCTTCTTTGGTTCAACCGGATTCGAACCCCAACCAACGGTCTCCCCTTTTTCCTCGATTATGTTAGGGTTTCTATAGCCATCGATGAAGGCTTCAAGCTCCATGGTTTCTTCTCGGTTCTCCGCTTCCTCGCCGTCTTCCTTCCTCTCGTCGCCTCTTCCTTCCCCGCTTCGATCGTACTCTGAAATCGCCTTGGACGAGGTTTCAGATCTCGCCGTCTTCGCCGATGATGGCCGCCGCCTCTTCTTCTCGCGCTCGCCACTTCCTTTCTTCAATTCGAGGCCACTCGACCAGGGATGTTAGCATCTCCCTGATTGCCTTCACCTCCTTCTCCACTGCCGATATGCGCTCCCTGTTCGAGGGTGGCGACGGTTCGGCGGCTTCCTTCATTGTCGCCGGTGGAAGTGCTCCCAAGGTATTATTCTGCTCTGATACCAATTGATGGGATATTATTTTTCCCATCGCTAATTTGTGGTACGAATTAGTAAGCTTTGCCACTGGTGTGGTGGATTGGTTGCTCAAAAGAGCTGGTCCGCCCATTGAAGGGGCAGGTTCGCGGATAGAGTTTGGCCTAGCCGGTGCACGCAACGCGGTCGGAGTGATGGAAATATCTATCTTCATTATTATTTGAATAATTAGGGTTAATCCCTAGGGTCCTGTTTATACTTGCTATCTAATAGAGAATTTCAGGTAGTCAAGAGTTCTAATGGTAATAAATCATTGAAAGAGATATGTTAAATCTAGATTTACCTCAAGAGACTAATTATTGGAATAGGAGACTCCTGCAGATACTCTGTCTTTGTTCTCTGACTTGCTAATCAAGACAGAATCTAATTGCTTAAATAGAATAGAATAGAATGATAAATAGATACTCCATAACTACTGGGCCTCTAGAAGAACTTAGTCTGGAACTCAAAAAAGTTCCAACACATTATTTCATGTATATATTACTATCACTCGTATTTATTTCAAATTTTTTACCGTGATCAAATCTTATGCGAAGTATATGTGCCCCATATTGATTCACAGTACTGGCATGTAGTGTTTTAAACACACCAAAGGCTTCAAATATTTCTTTTCAAAACTTTACTCAAGTGTAACGTGAAAATCATCAACCATCACATATACATATCTATGACCACCAAAACTATCTACTATTATAGGGCCCATAAGATTCATATGAAGCAATTGAAAGCATTTTGTTGCCCCTACATGTTGGCTACCAGTTAACACATGACTGTGAGGTACCTTGTTTGTTTACCTTTGAGACAGTCTTCACACACCACTTTTCCAAGACTGGATAGTTTGGGTAGGCCTCTTAATGCTTCTGTTTTGATTAGTCTGTCAAAGTTTATGTAGTTAACATGTCCAAGTCTCTTGTACCATAGAACAAAATCATCCAGTTTGGCTTGATTGCAGGTGACTTGATTGTCCACAAGATAACAATTGTCTTTTGATCTGGTACCTGTCATAACATATCTGTTTCCAGATTCGAAAACTTCACATGTTTTCTTGCTAAATAGAACTATAAGATTGTAATCACATAATTGACTAATGCTAATTAGATAAGCAATTAATCCTTCAACCAACAAGATACTTAATTTTTAGAGGTGGAAGTCCGACAATATTCAGAGTTCCTTCACCAATGATTTTACCTTTTGATCCACCACCATAGGTAACATTACATGTATTGAGTTTCACAAAGTCCGTGAGATTGGATTTTGTTCCAGTCATGTATCGAGAACACGCACTGTCAAAGTACCATGCATGAACCTGGAGAGTTAGTCTTAAGAACAGTGAACACAACAGAGCTAATCATCTTCCTTTTGAGTTTCCAAACCTGTTTCAAGTTGATTTTCATTTTTCTTTTGAACTTTTTACAGTCAGAAGCAATAGAGACTTTCTTACCAGACACATCTCTTGTAAAATCCGTCTTAAGTGAGGTGACCTCACTGACAGTGTTCTAAATCAAATTACAGGGATTAGACGCGGCTCTATTCAACCCGTTTTGAGTGTTCCTTGTGATTGGATCTTTATCTTTAGAAGAATTGGTCTCGGAACCTGCCTTACTACTAGTACAACTAGCAACATTTAAGGCTCATCTCATCAACTTTGTTGGTTTCATTCTTGCTAGTTTCAGAGAGTTAATTTTATAGTATAAAAATTTTAGTTTAACAAATACTCAAATATGTATGTACTAGTTTTAGGGGTATAAATATTAGTTTCAAAACTAGTTTTAAAGCAATCCATGCTAGTTTCAGGAGTTGGTTTCACTAGTTTTATACCAAGTCAAACTAGTTTCAGGAGTATAAAAAGTTAGTTTCACAAGCATAACAATTAGTTTCAAACAAGTGCTTACTAGTTTCAGGGATTTTGATTCGACTACTTTCAGGATTTTTGTAGTTTTGAAATAGCTTTTGTGAACATGAAATCAGGTTTTGTGTCCATGATACTATCTTTTGTGAATATGAAACCAAGTTTTGTAGTTCTGAAACTAGTTTTGTTGAACATGAAATCAAATTTTGTGGTTCTGAAACTAATAAAAACTCTTGAAACTAGTATAGAGACACCTGAAATCAACTAACTTCAATTAACATGAAACTAATTAAACTAATATTTGGTGTACCTGAAACCAACATTTTTAGTTGCTGAAACTAACATTAATGAATATGAAACTAACTTTGAGTTCCTGAAACTAGCTTATAATGAACCTGAAATTAATTTTATCGAACCTAAAACTAAAAGTGATGAACATGAAACTAACTTTTGAGTGTTTGAAACTACTTGAATGAACCTAAAACTAATAATATTTATACTGAAACTATCATACTAGATCTTCGAATTAACATTGTAGGCTCGACGACCGCTTATTTAGGGGTTATGGTTTAGCGCACTTCAAGGGTGGTAGCCCCTAGACGCGTCCTAAACCCTAATTAAAAACCGTAGCTCCCGGAGGAAGTACTCAGATTTAGTGAATTTTTGGGTTCACCATTCCCCCCTAGGATTTTAGAATTTGTGAGAGGCACTATAGTTCGCTTAATTCGGGTGTAGTGAACTTGAACTAAAAGTGGTTCAGAAACTAGTTTTTGTCAACACGAAACATACATGCGCGCGCACATATATAAAACAATACCAAGAGATCAGTTAGGTGAAAGGTGAGTTGGATAGTTTTCACATAAACCTTTCATAAACTTTTGTAATGACGGGTGACTTTTTTCATTTTTCGACTTTTTTTTCCCGGTTCTTTCAA
>JAYMSP010002675.1:0-22961 GCA_036897095.1 Plantago elongata
TGTCTGATTTTGATTGGTCCTTCCTTGATGACATAGATCATCTCATCACTGATTGCTTCAAGATGCAGCATCATGTTTTTCTTCCATTTCTCGTAATTTTCTGTTTTAAGAACCGGAGCATCACTCAGAGACATACCTGCACACTTAATACACAATTAAAATGTCCTCGAAAAGCGACAAAAACTCTACCTATCTGGGGGATCGAGGTTCAGTCCAGAAGGCTTGGGAACCTCCCGCTCTGATACCACTTGTTGGTCCAGATAATGGTAAAGGAAAAGACTCGGGGAGGGGGGGGGGGGTGAATAGTCTTTTCAAACTTTCGTCGATAAATAGTCTTTCTCAGAAACTGAGAGGTTCATGATACTTAGATTCATAGAGAGGAAGACTTTAGATAAACGTGATTGTGCTTAGCAGTAATAATGTGTGTGTGAATAATGCTGGAAAGTAAATCCAATAAAGTAAATAACACAACAGTTTATAATGATATCTGAAGGTGGCGTAATCCTCCAACTAATCCACTAAGCCTTCCTGAGACCTGAAATTCACTAGAATATACAATTGAGTTCACCTTAGAATAAGTCCTATTCTAATATCCCTACAAACAAATGGTTCCCAACCAAATGTGCCCCCTGAGTTTTTCCCTAGCTCCTCGAGCCAAGTACTTTCTGTACTCAAGATAATCTTGGAGCTTTTCCTTGATTTCCCTATCAAGTACTTCTTGTACTCCACGCCTTGATGGTGTTGGTTATATGTTGATTGTCAGGTAAGCTTCTCTTATAACTTTTTAACTATGTTTTTCAGAGAGCTTTAAGAGATTACACTACTTAATATACTTATTCAGTGTATGGTAGGTTCTCCTTACTAACCCAAGTAATTGGTTTCCGTTCTGGAGAATGAGCTTCAAATAGGGTATCTGAAAGTTCAACTCTTTCACGAATAGCAATCTCTTGTTATAGGTCCAGGACACTTAAAACTACTAGAGATTCTTCGAGCTTGTTAGTCGCAACAGAAAGGTTTGAGAATGGTAGTATGATGCTTGAGAGAATACTTGTTTGATGTGTAAATATGAGAGCAGTTCGTGTGTATTTTTCAGCTTCTAAGTGGTGATATTTATAGATGAATTTGAGAGTCGTTTGAATAGTATCCGCTAGATCTTCTCAGAATTCAATCCGTTGATATCTCAAAATGAGTACTCAGAAGTCCCTTTCTCATTTTTCAGAGAGGACTACGCTTTGATCGACTTTCCAGCCGGTACATTTAATGCACTGTACTATTTCTTGTCTTGTAGTCTCAACGGACACATGAGTCTTTCTGAAAACTAGCATGTTCTTTGACTCGATGATGTCATATGTTCAGAGACATGTTATGTGCAATATTTGCACTAGGCAATATAATTTCTGATCATAGTCTATCTGAGGAGACTAACTCTTATGTCTTCATCAAACTTGTGCAATCTTCAGTCTTCAAATCTTCGATTAAAATCCATTGCTAGGATCCCTCTTCATGGCCTTCTCAAAATATAAAATTATATTCAGAGACCTAAAAATTCTATTACAAGTTTAACTAGACTAACATACTAAGTGATTTCCTCTTTTACAATGTTTAAGTGAACAAAGAGTACTAATCAAGTTAAGGAAAGATTGATTGATAAATAAATATTAACATATATTTCTAACAAAATAGGATATAGAAACGAGGTTGAGTATAGTTGAATTGGAAAATGGTGTGCTTTTATGGAGTATTTATGGAAAGGATTTTGAAATTTGCAATCTTAAGATGGAATTAAGTGCAATGATTGTTCACAATGAAGCAATGTTTGCAATGATAGGCAATGTAGATAAGGTAAAATTCAAGAACCAGGAGTTAACGAAGGTAATATAAAAGGAAAGATTGATTGTGTCGCACTCTAAAACCAAAATAATTTGACACGACCGATCGTCTATCGTGAGATGAATTCACCTAAAAACGAAATCTAACTTTAATTCTTAATTACATAAATATTTCAAAGTGATATAAATAGAGCATTTAAAACCCAATAAATTGTAATTACAAAAATTACCAATGCTTAATACAATGCAACTCCTCTTACACAATACAAATCTCAAAATACAGAGTACGAAACAAACACTATGTAATCTTTAGAAATTCATCATTCATCTACCGTCTCAACTCTAAAGTATCTCCTTCCGATCACTTACTAAATATCTGAAAGGGAGGGTGTAAGGGTGAACTCCTGGCACTTTTACCCGAATCAAGTACATATAAAAAGTATATACTTCATTTTATATCAGTAACATAGTCAAAAATAATTTATATAGCATGGAACATATGTCACAGTACACATTTCACATATATAGTTCGAATCAAATATACACTATGGACACACGAATCGTGGTGGCACACAGGCTGGCTTTCACATAACATATGCGCCAACATATGGGGTCACAATTACCCCGTAACACATACGGGTCACACACATAAAATAAGGGAGTATTCCAAAGCATGACAACCCCTTAACATATATGGGTCCAAACACTTCATATGAATATCAATGAGCGTAAATGTACGCACACATAGTCATTTTATCAAATCACTTTCACAAATCGCTTACATAAGAAAAATATTTATAGACATACATACTTGATCCTATTTTGAATAAACTATTATACCAAGTCTCATTACTTGATATAACAACCATAAGTAGTTTGTTAATTAAAAGCATTATATTTATACTTTACAATACAAAAAAAATAAGAAAAGTATCAAGAGTTTTCCCCACCTGAGACGACACATTTAACGAAGCTAAATTGTAAAAGCTCCACTAAATTTACTCAAACCCTCTCAAAACACCTCTGCAATATAGGAACCAGAATATATAAATTAATATACACACACTTAAACTTTTTGGGGATGAAACGGGACTGATTTACAGGAAATTACAATATAACGCTGGACTTTAGAACAAAAGTGAACAAAAGGTACTAAAGAAACAATTAAAGCCAATTAAATTGACATGTCATCACACTGAAAAAACAACCCACAAACCATGAACCAAATACATGCTTACGTGAAGGAAAAAGAGCGGGGAAGTTCGGGAGGCTCATACGGCATCAGTGTTCATCCGATCTTCACGAATCGGTTTCTCCAAATTCATTATAAGATGAAGAACACGTTACGCACACCGCGATTTACTTTCAGTACGAAAATAAAAAGAACAGAATGTTGAAACTGTAGCTGTTCTGTAATGGTACTAACTAATAAGTTCAAATTTTAGTATTAGTATAATAACTACAAAGTATAATCGGAGACGTACTCTATCTCGAAACGAATTATGCTACTAATAAAATTATTAATGTTATTGTAAAACGTTTATATATTATTAATGAAATAAGTATACTATTGTAATATGAAAAAAATATTACATAGATATTTTAATTAATTATGGTGATGATTTTTTTAAATGTATAAGTCCGTTACTAGAGAAATTATTTAGAGATTGTATTTCAAAACGATAATAACGACTCTCAGAATTTAGTGTGGAACGTATGAAATTATTAAATATTTAATTTGTGGATTAAAAGTTCATTTGGCCCGGCCCAGCCCGGCCAACACATTTATATGTGGGCTAAGGGCCATGTCTGGCTATAGTATTTATATAAAAGCCCGGTCTGTTCAAAAACTGGCTTCGTGCAGCCCAGCCAGATAAAAACACTTTTGATCGAGAGCCTAATTGACTGGGGAAAATAACAATGATGATACATAAAAATCATGAAATTCGAAAGTTTCTTATGAGAACAACAAGAATAATTGAATTCCCAGCGAGGTATTATAGTCAACAAGCCCTTCTAAATTTGTGTCAATGGGTCTAAAAAGCGGAAAGTTTCGTATGTAAACGGATCGAAATTTTAAACCGTATAAAGATCTAAAATAATTTATATGTACACAGCCTATGTCATAAAAAATCATCAATTAAAATGTGTATATATTGTTAACAAATATATTTTTGCTTACGAAATGAAACACCAATATTGATAATATAAATATTTTGATAAAAAAAATATTTATTATTTTTTTGAGTATATAAATCCGTTCTGGATTATTTAACTAAACACCAACTTATCACCATTAAAGCAAAATAGGGCTACAAATATTACTCATGAGATTAATTGTTTTGAAAAAAAATCGGTCCCTATAAGATAAATTAAATCCTACAATGGTTCTACAAAAGGGTATTTGTTACCCTGATTCTGAAAAAAAATGAATTTCACTAAGGTGATCATTAGTCATTAACATCGGATATCTCATCTTATTAAGACTGCCATAAGCCACAGTAACCAGCCATGCTACATGACCTGCGTCTACATGACATGGACTCGATACCACATTCCTCATCGGTGAGGCATCTATGGTCGACACGGACATCAGGGATGTGACAAGCACTCTCAAAGTGTTCATGATTGTTACCACAGCAGTTAACTGTAACAGCAGGACATATGTGCAATGACATTGCACTGGCACGAGGTGCTTGATCCTGCAAACAAATGAAAAACTGACCAGATTAAGAGTAATAAACAGAAATCATGTAATTTAGAGAGAGTCCGAAGAATAACATGGTCAGGAATCTGCAGGCTTTTGCTAAGGGTTTAGAAAACAGAGAAAGCTGCAAATTTGTGGTTTTCATGTTCAGCACCAATGTTTAAGAGAAGGTTCAACATCAAACTGGTTTGATTCAAATGTTTAATTTCAACACCTTAAGATCATGACCTCCACACCAGTGAAACATCAAGTACTCTTATTTCCTAAAGAAGTTCGAGATTTGATTCTAACATGGTCTCGTTGTTTAAATAGTACCTTCAAACTACTTGCACCATCGATTAGGAAAGCATCTTCATGAGCATGAACATTAAAATGCAAGAAATTTGGTTTGCTTCGAGTCACAAGAGAAATTAAAAATTTCTCAGAAATCTGACCAGTTGTTTATCACATCAACGTCGTATTGAACCATGGACAGAGTTTCAAGCAATGCCCATGGTGGGAAGCCATGGATGAGTTGCTGCTCGTCCATGGAGACTCAGAATCTATGGATGAGCTATTATGACATTTTTTTATTTTTTTTACATGTAAATTTACAGATTGCACCGACTCCCAAAAAAATAGAGAATTGGTCAAGTGAATATGTACAGTGTTTTTTGGTCTTGATAAGACTAGTCTCTTAGGATAATTAGTAATATTTCATATAAAAAGCAGCAGTAAGAGAAACGACCTTAACTGATGTCCAATTAGTAGGAATGTATGCCTCAGGAAGCCTGTCATGCCAAGAGCTTAAAACAGGCAGTGGGTGGCCTTCAGTTGTGAACACGTAATTCTTGTTAAGTAGAAATGCATCATCAAAGAGAAGATATAAGTATTTGCACCTACAAAAGAACATCAAACATACATCAAATAACAATAATCATCAGCAGAACAAACTTTAATGACAACAAAAGTGCACGATAATGTGCACTCACGTTTCAGCGAGGAAGAAACTGTGCTGGTGATCTTCCAACTCCATTGTGGTAACATCTCTAATACTGGCAAACCCACCTTCAACTCGTGTGTGTAAATTGAGAGAATCCACCATTGACTCTCCCACTTCGAGATACCATGGATCTAATGACCAGGACAATTTTAAGTCAAATATTTTTTTTTGAAACGGCTAAAAAATATATTAATAAGCGCCAAGAGCACAAGTAATGCTCTCAACTAAACAGTTACAAAGGAAATCGAACCATAACATCCAAACCTCAGAAAACATATTGTAAGAAGAACTCAATTGTCCGTTCTAGTGAATTCCAGGTCTCAAAAAGGCTGAAGTGGACTAGTTGGAGGATTACGCCACCAACAGATACCACTATAAACTACTATAAACTACTGTGTTATTTACTTTATTGTACTTACATTCTAGCATAACACACACATTATTACTGCAAAGCACGTTTATCTATCGCTTAAAGTGAATTCCAGGTCTCAAAACTGTTTTTCGACAAAAGTTTAAAAATACTATTCACCCCCCTCCCTCTAGTCAATTTCCTTTGCCGCTATCTGGACCAACAAGTGGTATCAGAGCAGGAGGTTCCCAAGCCTTCTGCACTGAACCTCGATCTCCAGATAGGTAGAGTTTTTGTCACTTTACGAGGACGTTTTAATTGTGTGTTAAATGTGCAGGTATGTCTCTGAGTGATGCTCCGATTCTTAAACCAGAGAATTACGAGAAATGGAAGAATAACATGATGATGCAATTTGAAGCTATCAGTGATGAGATGATCTATGTCATCAAGGAAGGGCCAACCAAAATCAGACAGCTCAAGCACGTGATTGAAGTATCTAATGGTCGGAGAAACACTGAAGATGAAGGTAGTGACACTTCCACTAGCGATAGTGGTCGTGCTGCTGCTGGACAAGTTGAGTATGAAGACAAACCTCGTGAACTCTGAACGTCGGAAGATGCCAAGAGACACAGGTTGGATGGTCAAGCATCTAGATCACAACTATAAAGTTAACCAAACCAATTACAACCATCAAAACGAACACAAAAACCATATCTCAACACTAGAATGCACTTCCACCAGTGAAAGCACAATATGAAATTTACCATTTATTGTGAAGATGGAGGTGCTATGCTTGACACTCGAAGGAATGGTAAACCAAAAGGAAATTAATGTGGCTACAATGAGTGTTTGTGTGTATGTATTGCTAACAAAGTCAATAAAATCAGGAAAGAATCGGAGGAAGTTTCTTTAACTGTAACTTGAAAATGCAAGGAGTTGAAATTCAAATCATTCGCCAAATTGAGCACAACTTGGAAATGTGACTGCAGGAGGTTACAAGTAAAGGCGCATATTAGGCAAATTGGAAGGACAAATACTTTGACAAAGAAGATGGAACGGGAAAGTACTGTTCTTGATAAGATTTACTTCCATTGAATAAGTTAAATTAAATACCAAAAAGGAAAGGAATAAATTCCATCAAAAGAGTATTCTACAACCATTACACCAATCCAGGTGTTGATATTCAAGCTAAAACACCAAGAAGGAAACAAATCTGCTCTTGTTTTTACTTTTTAGCCTATTTTCAATGCCTTTCAACACTCCAAGGTTGATAAGACACCACTAATTCATGAAATGCATCTAGTACATACTCCAACCGTCCTAAGAAAATGAGCTCATTAGATATTTCCACATATATTAAGAATTTTAGAGACTTTAGACTTATATTTAAAGTTTTGAGAAGGGTAAAGGGAAAAAAAATTGAGGAAAAGATTTTCTAGAAAAATGTTGTCGGGAAAATAAGTTTCCTTATTTTGTGGAGAAGGATAAGTGATAAAGAGTTTCCACAATTGCATAACTAGTATAAAAATTTGTTAAAAGCAATATTTTGCTCTATTTTACTCCTATTTTCCCTCGAACCAAAGAAAGCCTTGCACAGGACTTAAATTTTAATTATGGGCATATAATTTGTCCAAATCATAAAGCATTTAATGTAAAAATTATGAGCTCATACTTTGGAATGCAAAAAAATATAGTAAATGAGCTCATCCTTTTGGGATTGAGAGAGTATTGAACTTGAACACCAAATGAGAAACATATGTGTTGTGATTCTAAGTTACTTTGAATGTCTTTACACATTCTGAGGTTGACAAGGCACGACAAGTTCACATCAAAACTATCCTTGGAAGTGAAATTACATAATGCAATAGTGACAGACCTTTGGTTGCTTGATATAGGTAAAACGTTGATTCTGCCAGCTCAGGGCGTAAAGGGTAGTATTTTTCTGTAGGGTGCAGCATTTGATGATCCAGGAGATACCTAATAATTCCAAACTCACTGCATCAGTGTTCCTCAATATAAGGAAACTAGGACATTACCACTCATGACTCAATAAGAGGGGAAGAGTGGAAGCAATTAATAGGCTGCCCAGTATATCAAACAAATACGTCTTGGAAAAAAATTGGAGTACAAAATGAAGGCAACAACAGGATACCTCTCTGGAATTACACCAAATTTTTGCCATACATAAAAGAATTCACGATGTGATGAGTTGGCAGCAGCAACATCCCCGACAAGGACCTGACTACCATGATAGATTCAAGAATGGTTCCATAACAAACCAGTAGGATAACAAAATATATACTGAATTACTGATGCTTACCTGAAGGCCAGGCCAAAATGCTTGAAGGCTCGTTAGTTGCCAGTATGTTGCTCTTCCTGTTCTCATGTCGGCTTCATGGTACCTGATGATAATTAACACATTCAAAGTCTCAAGGTTGATTTGATTCGAGCAGCTTTTGCGAGAGACCAGTCTCTCGGAGGGACGGAATCGACATCACATATTTTGTTACAAACATCACATGTTTACAAATGTAAGTAATTCAACTATAATGTAGGTTTAATAAACATATGATGTTTGAAGTTAAACATATGATTTTTGGAGTTAAATATGTGATGTTGATCCTATCTTCCGCAAAGGTTTGTAATTCTGATTAAATCATGACAGAAAATCACATTCCTAACATTATTTATATGGCAATAAGTTGAGAATACGAGGAAATGTAAAATTAAAAAGATTATGTAATAATTGTAGGTAGACAGGAGAGCTTTAAAATAACTAAGAATTTTTTACGTTATATATTTCTAGAATTTTGTTCCCAAGCAGACAAGCAAACGAAATGGTCAAATGATTGTTACCTACAACAAGAATAATCTGAAAAGAGATCTTAAACAAACACCAATATTACAACCCTCAGGCCAGAAACTTTGATAAATTAAAGAAAAGTAACGATCAAAATAGAAGGGAAAAGTCGGTTTATAATCCAACTGACTTCTCAAACAGGTAATTAATTACTTAAAACTCAAATATTGACAAAATAAGTATCTGTAATATTAACTGAAAATTTCAAGTGCTGAAAATGTGGTAGGACATATACCATGGACCATGTCTAAAATATTTTTGAACGGCAAGATAAGCTGATTGAAACATTCTCCAATATTCTTCCCTTCCAAACAATATGTGGGCTTTAAGTAGATATTCATAAAATGAATCCACCCCTGGTAAGACAAGAAAGGTGGTTTAGAGACGTGGAATTTACCAAAAAAGTTGAACTCTATTGGCAAACTTGAATTGAGAAATTGTTTTCGATACAGCATTGTTTAGCAATTCATGCACAACATCACCAACAAAACATACCAGCACCAATTCCAGATGAATATTCTATCCACTCGCCACTTTGTACATCGAGTGTAGTTCCCAAAAGATTCAATGAACTCCTCATACTCCATAGCTTGCGTACCGCACGTAAAGCAGCAGACTCAAATCTTGGGTCACCAGTTAAACGTGAAAGCGCTCCCATTTCAAGGATCAGAGAACCTAATGCAGATTAGAGAAATAGTAATTACCAAGAAAGAGATATAACACAAACAAGTGGCACATGATTAGGGAGAGATCAAGTTACTTACCACAACCAGATGTGCTTGTTTCGGTTGTCTCTTTCTCCATCACGCCATACTGTAAACAGAAGTTTCCACTGTCATGGTGTTATGCACCCATGTTAAAAATTATAAACATGCACCAGATCATAGCTCATGAAGCTAGCAATGTAGTTTAAACAAGTTAAACAAGACCACGCTTGACGATAAATGGGTATCAAACTGATATTCCGAGTTCTGAAAAGTGAAAGTGCAAGTTTCCGCAAAAAGGAGCTTTAATAAATACATAAGAGACTTACAGATACATATACTCTTGACTGTAAATGTAGCCACATACATATGTTTGACAGAACAAGAGATGTAATGGCTTCGCGAGGGCGGCGGGGACATGCTAGAAGTTATTTATTACAAAATTCAACTTACATTAATGTCAAAAGAATTAGTTCGAGAGAAGTAAAATGTGGCTAACAGACAGCAATATCAGTATATTAGACTAGACTATCTTATTTTATGAAGATTCTAAGTTGTTTTCATGAAGAGTAAATTACACATATCCACCCCCAGATATGCGAAACATACACCAAACCATCCATGTAAGGGTATATGAAATTTTATCATGAATTCCCAGCATTTATTCAAACTTTGCACGCGGCAACTCCAAAAGATATGACGAAGAGAGTGTTTCCCACACACCGATCCTGCAACTTATAATGTAGATTTAGGAATTTGCACATTAAAATTTTGAATTGCCTCCAAAAAAAACGCATATTCTTATTCTACTTTTAAAAAAATATTTTGGATCATCTACTAGTTACATTTTCTGTCTATTTATTAAAAAACCCTCTTCTAGGCAACCTCTTCATCTTCCAACACCACCACCACCACACCCCTCTTCATCTACCCAGGCCACTTGAACCCAACTGGTAGCGGACTGGACTCCACCATTATGGCAGGCTTCCAGTCCGCTGATGACACCAGATATGGGGGTGACAGACAGAGTCTGCTGTTGGCAAACTTCACCAAGTTCAGGTGATAGTTAGCAGCTGGTGTGTGCCACTAAAAGTGGGTCTCAAATCCCCAAATGAAGCCAGTCGCCTGGAATGGTGAAGTGATTGGTAGGAGCTTCGCCAGGACCAAGCCATCTCCATACGGGACAGGTTGATTTCATTTTGTATTTTTAATGGAAAGGAGTCATTTATGAATTAGAACGATTAGGTTGTTTTACCAGTTATTTAACCACAATTAAGATCCTTCAGTCAATTTTAACAGAAATTCTTAAAATCGAGAAGTGTGCTGCGTTTCAATATGCACATTGCACAAGGAGATTTCATGCTATTTAATTATGGGTGTTTTGTGCATATCTCAGACTGGGTTCTTTTTGCAATTTACCCTGTTATGAACAGAAATATCTGTGTTTTCCGAAAGTTGGAGAATATTACATTCTTTCTCACACTTAATATCTACACAGACAACTGTTAGTTAAGCTAGTAATTTCAAGAAGTACCTTCAAATTGATCCATGCATAAGGCAGGCCAGTAGGTGTATCAAAAGCAGGCAACAGACGACGTCCCAACTCCTCAGCCAGGACAAGAAGTTGACTTTGGTAAGTTCCTATAGGGAACCTGCTTGTAGAATCAGTCGCAAGAATATGAGCAGAAACAAGGCCTCCTAGTACTCGTATATTGCACTACAGAATCCGTCAAGGGAAAAAAGAACAAATTAAACGCAGCAATAGATCTTCAAAGAAAGGAATAATTATATCTTTGTCCATCAATAAACAATCTAGGAAAACCTCATTGACACAGATAACAATTACAAGAAAGGCTGAAGCTACATAAATAACAATAATGTTCTGAATCAATAAGAATCATGCTATTAATGGAAAAGAAAAGGAAATCAGTCAATAAATTACCTCAAAAAGATTTACCCTGGCATCAACATCAAACGTTAAATGTTTTGATAGCCAAAATACTGCCTTCTCAAATTCTGTATAGTTGCCCAATATTACGAGGCTGAGATAGGATTGATAAGGTTAGATCCTTTCCAACACTGAACTCCGAGGCCTTTGAGGCAAATAGATAACACAGTAGTTCTGACGCCAGTAAAGCAAGGTCAAGCAAGCTTAAAGCCATAAAACTATTAAAGCAGGATTCAATCTTTTAACCTTAGATCTAATGCAATTAGGAAGTGTGAAACCTGGAGAGTGATTCGATGAGGGTGAGAGCTGATCCGTTGTACTGTTGCGGCAGATGCTCAAGCTAACATTTGGGAAATATAAAGAGTTAAATGATACAACCATTTGGTTCTTATGCCTTTTTTATAGCCACATAGCTCACCTTCAAATTTCCAAGTTCACTAAGAGAATCCGTGAATGTCTTGGACAGAGGTTTTAACTCATCATGCTGCAAATATAAATACAGCATTGAAGACGTGTTGATTACTGTAAAAAAATCAATAGGAAAGTATACAAGTCAAAATACTTACTGGGAAAGCATACAACATATAGTTATCATAGGCATGATAAAACCTGACATAAAGATGAAAGAAGACATCAGCGACGCCAGAATATTTAGAGCTTAATAAGAGCATAGGACTCTGCTACTAATACTCATATTCAACATAAATTGAACAGTATGCAATGGTAAAATACAATCTCTGACTCTTACTAATATATGAACCAATTCAAACCACGAATCCGTCCACTAGCTTATCATCCTCCGCAGACTAAATGCACGGATTATAAAAACAGACACTACCAAATTGCCACAGTAGATTTAGCTGTAAACATTCTGTAATAAACACCTCCGTAGCCAAAACTCACCAAATCTCGAGGGAAATGAATAATTAATGTCCCTTGGGTCTTATAGTTGAAAACACCTTATACATTAGAAAAAAACACACCACTTGGCGCACCCCGCACACCAAATGTTTGTGCATTCCCCTAATTTGCACATCGGATTACAAATACTATCAATCCGACTACTACAAATACTTATATTAAGTCTACGAGCTATTATCACTAGTAATTTTCCTTAAAAAACAGTAATCGTTAAGCAAGCATTTATTTGATGTCTCTAACGAAATGCAGAAAGGTTAAAATAACTCGAAATCCAAGTGACACATGATCAATCGATATGGGCCAGGCAATAAAAGAAGAAGAATCGGTTTTGATAACTCACATCTGGCGAACTTTGTCGCTCATGCGCTTCTTGTGAGCAGCGAGAGGATCGGTTTTGGCGTGGACAGAGGAAGAAGATGAAATGAGGAGGAACAACCAAAGGGTTGTAACTGTACATACAACAGACCATGTCCCTCCATTTTCAAGCGACATGGAATTGAATTCACTATATTTGCATCAATCAATTAAATTAAACTATTGTTTGTTTGTTTATCTGTAACAAAGGGAAACAAAAAAATGGGGATTTCAGAACTCTCCGTGGAGAAGATGATGACGAGATTGTTTGACTCGTTTCCGCATTTTTTTTTAGTATTTATTTTAATATCCTATTAATTATTCATAGATATAAAATAATATCCTATTAATTATTTTAATATGGAGTGATACTAGATTCTTTCTTTAATGAAATGTAGCAAGTAATATGCTGATAAGTATGGAGGAGAAGAAGAGGATCTGATAATTTTTTTTAATAGTTGAGATAAAATTATTACCAACTGAGTTGCACCTCCTTATCATTACATGATCGATAATAATTGATGGTTTTAGTATATTTTCTTAAAACTTTATCGTAATTTTTCGGTCGTCAACAGGATTTACGATGGTGAGCCCACCTCAGTGAAACGGAAACAAACATATTGCGGTGAACTCTTCTCAACGGGAGCTCACCGAGCTCAACATATTTTTTCCAGAATTGAATTTTATCATTTTCTGATTATTTTGCTCATAAACCTGAGTTTTGGTGCATACTTATGATTTAGAATCCTCATGTTTAAGATGAGAAAGGTATAAGAAGAATTAAACAATATCTATCATTACCTACCTACATGGGCTCTCCTACACAGTTTAAAAGGCATCAAATAAGTTTTGCTCTTACATGGTCTCATACTCTCATGTGTCCAAGTTTTAATATAGAGTGTGCTTTACTATAATGAATAAAAACAGCGTAAATTGAACTCCAACTCTCTATAGTTACAGTATATATACCACCAGACCAGCTAAACAATTTGATACACTTAAGAACCTCTTCATCCCTTATCATTACATGTCTATTCGTTTCTGAAATGCAATTTGCTCCTTACAATTGACGTTATGTCTTGCTATCAACTTAGCTCAAGTGAGTAGCTTTCTTCCAGGCTCATTCCCAAAACCCGACAAGGCAACAATCATACTCAGTCCGGTCATCCAACTTATGCTCACACAAACTCAGTATAACAATGCCTTGAACAGAAAAGCAGACTAACCTGTCTCCATATGATGGTAATTATACACACTGTCCACAACTGTTCATCCTGTATCTTCAGTAATAACTCTACTCTGTTTCAGTGAATGCATAAGCCTTGGCAGTATGACATGCTTGTAAAACTTTCTTGTATGAAACAACAAGGCCAATGCAGCAACGAAGCCCAAACATGTAACAGATGACATAATAATAAACGCCAACTTGAAACACCGGGTCCCAACACATGTCATCTCTGCATATCCTGATGCCTCCTTGTCATAGATGTAACCCACAACCCTGACTGAAAGAAGATAAGACCCAATTGGGGCTGCGGCTGTGATAGTGTTGAATATTGTACCTAAATGCGATTTGCCAAAAAGATCATATACGATTGTTGGCATTAATGACCACTGGGAGCCATAGCAAACACCGACCAAGATAGAACCAGTATATAAAGCACCAGGAAAACCAAAAGCAATCATTGCATGACCAATGCTCATTAGCAGAAGTGTAATTGCGATAAACAATGGTCTTGGACACCCTTTCGCGTGCAAGAAATACTCGGAAATGTAACCAGCTCCAAATCGACCAAGAAAATTCCATATGCTCCACAATGAGACTAAAGTATTGATCTCTAAAGTCTTGTACCCAAGAGATAGCCCTATTTGGCTCATATTATTCACAGTGGCCAGTCCAGAGCCCATCGCAGATGCAGCTGTAAAGAACAATAACCAGAAACTGAGGGTTCCCATTGCTTGAAGAAGATTTTTGTCTCCTCTCCCTTGCCTGGTGGCAGATTCGGTTATGTCACTAGATTGCTCAGCACCATTGGAGATCTCATGATATTCCCCTAGACTCTGCGCTGTATCTTCATTCTCATATGTATCTTGGTTATGCTCAAGAAGAGATTTCACAATTCTGTAGGACTTATCCCTCTGGGCTTTAATCCCAATATATACAGGCGACAATAACAACACGATGAGTACAACAAATGCAAAAACACGTATAGACATGTTTAAAGTGAAAACACTTTGGATGATTATTATAGCCATGAGATAGGCTGCTAGAACAACGGCAAGAAAGGAGAAACCATCCAAGTTCTTCTTTTCATCTTCTTCATTCGTTTTGTAAATTCTTACGAATCCCATTAGCAGAAGTGAATTGATAGATGGCAACAATGCCAACATTAACAGATATGAACTAGGCTTGTTCCTGAATATTGTATGATATATTTGGACCAAAATGGCTCCACTCAGACCTACAAACCCCTGTCGGCAGTAAGATCAAACTATATGTTAATTAGGAACGGAGGTAAAATGAATGGAAAAAAAAAAGTCAGAAAAGCAGTATAAGAGTTTCATATACAAGGTTAAGAAAATAAATGCAGCAAACTCCTGTGTTTTCTGATGTGATGCCAATGCATGCATATGAACCTATAAACTAGTAGTAATTGGTAATTGTACTATTTAGAACAGATGAGCACTGCATAGAGGTTTCCCATTAAGATATACAAACTCAATTGCAATCATTTTTGGATAATTGCAATCGATCTAAACCGTCGAATAATTTCACACTAGTGTTTGAGTATCAAACAACCAGGCAGAACAGCACAGCAGCTATGCCATGCCTGATTTCATTACCTAAAGACCAAAGTACAACCTGTCAGCAAATGCCACAGAACTAGGATACCTACACATACTATTATCCTTTACATCAACCTTAAAACAAAATGCCAAAGAAAAAACAAAATAACCCCATTTCACAAAAGAAAAACTAAATATTACTATTAGGTATCACAAGATGAAGTCGAAACACATATAAAACATAATCAACTACTATCATGTACAAAGGGCAGTTTAAGCCCCATAGTGCACCAACTAATCACAAACGGTGTGAGATAGATCCACATGCAATTTCATATGGGTCCCACGTGATTTGTGTTTGGTAGGTGTATGAGGGCGAGAATGGCTTAGAAGATACCGTATACATCAAGGAAGCACGAATACGCTTGTTACTTTTTAAACTTACGTACTTGAATGCCTAGCTGGCTTTATGCCAAGCTGGTTGATTGTCCATGAAGCTTATCAATTTTGTTTTTACATAACATATTTAGTATATACTCCCTCAATTCTTATAATAACTTACTAATTCCATATATAGACAGTTTTCACTCCACTAACTAATTCATTATTATCTCTATTTCCCACTTTATTCAATCATTGTTATCTCTATTTCCCACTTTATTCGATCGCTCTCTTACTTTTAACTTTTAAGTTTTTATTGGACCATAATTCTTATGTACTAAACAATTCTATAAAAATCAGCTAAATTATCAGCTACACGACTACATTAACACCTAATTTAAAAAATTAGATTGAGTTGAGTTAGCTAAGTTATGAACAAGAAAAATGGTACTGGACTACTAGTAAGAGAAACTACTAAGAGTATGTATGTAAAAAAGTAAAGTACCTTCATAATCCCAACAACAGTGCCACTAAAATTGGGAAAATTCTCAACACCAGTGACAACATTAGCCGTATTGAAAAAGCTCATGGCATGAGCAGCAACAACCATATACAAGCACACAACCCAAACATCCGGATTAGGAACCTTTTCCGTAACAGTGAGCCAAATCATGAAATAGCCGAAGAAACACTGGGCGGCACCGGCGATAAGCACCGCCCAGGGTCCGGCGGCGGAGTAGAGGAGGCCGGAGAGGACGCCGACATTAGCGCCGATGTCCTTGAAGACGGAAATGGTGTCGAGTGTGGATTGGGAGTAGTTGAGTGTGGACTTCAAGGTTTGGGAGTAGATGCTGAAGGTGTAGAGTGAGCCACTGGTGGATTGGATCCATATGCTGGCCACTGTGCCGATCCATTTGTTTTTTAGGATCGATTTTCGGCTTGGGTTGTAGTCTATTGGAGAAGAAGAAGAAGATTGCATGATTGATTTTTTTTTTTTTTTTTGTGTAATCTTGTAAGTTGAAAAGGGGGATTATTATAGGATTTTGAATTGGATCTGGATAAATATGAGTTCAACGATCCAGCAAGACGAGAGAGGAGACGTGCCTGGATGCACAATGTGCAGATGAGAACAAGGGAGTCACCGTCGCCAAATGTTACCTGCAAACTACTTGGCAACTAGGATACGATGCTCCCAGATTCTGCAACTCTGACTTGTTTTACTCCACCAAAGATGGGTTTGTATTTACATTTAATTTTTATGTACGAAATCAAATTCGTCATTTAAATTTCTTAACACTTAGATTTTCATAAGCATAGAGTGTAGTCTTGTTTGTGTATCATTGTAACAGTTGGGCCAGAAAAGTTTGAGTGGATACAAAGGTCGCATAAATACTCCATTAGAGTTAGAATGCTAATGGACTATGACAATTGGGCCAGAAAAGTTTGAGTGGATACAAAGGTGGGATCGGTTTTGGTATAGGCAGTGGTACTGGAAGTGTTTTTCTTGTAAACTTTGTGAAGAAGTAAAAATTCTGGGGATAATGTGGGTCGATAATATGTTTGAATTATTTTCTTTAAAAACGACCGCTGTATTATTTGTATTTTAGGATATGATAAAAATCAATAGATCGTCACACTAAATATATAATTTCAGGTGTAAAAATTGTATCATTTGCACACTATAATACAATTTCAAGTTGTTTTTTTGCAAACATTTCATTTCTTTGAATCGTTTTTGTAATTTTCTTTATAATTGGGTCCCTGACGCAATTTTTCCTAAATTCTGCCTTTTAGAAAAATTAAGAAGGATCTATATATATTTAAAAGACCAGTTGTTTTTTCTTTCAATTTGTATAGAATTGAAGTCAAGAATGAATGTGGTAGTTTCTTTCTCAACTTTTATTTTTCCAAGTCATAAATTATATGGAAGGAAAGAAATCATTGCTTGATTGGGTCATCCTTTCAAAATTACATTTGGTTCCATTCTTTTTAAATCAATCTTATAGCTATTTTTAGTAACTAACATAATCATCTATTACTTGATAAATATAATTTTTATTATATTTCATATAATTTAATCTACAAAAATTATAAAATTAGTTTGGACATATATTTGAATTCCTCTTGACAAGATAAATCCATAGACATCAATCTTGAATATATACTATTATTAATTATAAATTGTATAATACGTTTTTACATGTTATATTCTATCGATGTCGATTATTAACATTCTTTCCTAAATTATAAACCATGTCAATTGAATAAATGTACAACTTTGTGCTTTGATCACATTTTATACTTAAAAATAATAACTTCATTTCTGATGAACTACTTGAGGGTCATTCGTAGCAAGAATGAATTATTACAATTAACAAACAAAAAATACATTATTCACATTCATAATATATATATATATATATATATATAAATGGAGAAAGAGAGGTTCGAAACTTTAACTGTGCGTCAAAAGCACATCACAATGACAATAACTTCACATATAAAATTAATAAATGACTTGAAATATGCACAAGACCATAAGAGTTTTTTTTCAGAGGTTCCAAAGATTATCCAGAATAAAAATCAACTAACAACTAAGATAGAAATCAAATTTAACAACCTAGCTGATTTCTTGCACACAAAAACGTCATCATTGACAAAAAAAATGCATTTGAAATCAATAGTATCATGCATGAACAAAACAATACAATAAATAATGCCACCATAATAATCTAATTCAATTCGATAAAAGCATTTACGAATCGGATCGATCCGGTCCATTAGCTAACAGATCAGATAATAAATACAATTTTTTTGTCTATCTGTTATGAACGGATAATTCCATCAAATATTCGTTCTCCGTTCTTAGTTTTATTTTATTTTATTTTATCTTATATTAAGTACAATACACAAATTTTACCCTAATTAATCAAAACATAACTAAGAATGATATGGATATTTAAATCGTTTAGTTTGGTTTCAAACTTTTTATGTGTATTTAGAATATTTGAACATATGTTGTTTGGAGTATTCTCCGGATTTCTATCGTTTTATTTTTATTCATCATTTTATTGTTCAATTAATGTTGAAAAATATTTTTTAACTTAAATTTCATGGATAACGGAGATCCACGAAGTTATCCGTTACTTGATCCGATCTAAATAGTTGGATAACAGATAGACATTTCGGTCATCCATTTGACCGAAGATCGAATATCCGATCAACGGATCAAATTTTATCCAATATGTTTGATGCGTAGTCCTAGATGGAATGGAAAACGTATAAAAATAAAATAATTTCAACTTGGGAACACTATTTTGAAGAGTAATTACAACACAATTGATATACAAATTCTTTAATAAGGGAACAATTCAAACTTAAAAATACGATTCAAAAGCTAAGCACAACTATAAAATTGAGATCATTCTAATTCGTAAACTCAATTCTAATGTTAAATGAACTAAAGAGACTTGGATAATTCTCAATTTATAGAATATATATATACTCTCTCTGATAATGAAATAATCAAATTTTAAAAACATCATTTGTAGGTCAAATCATATTTGTAACTGGGATAAATCCAACTTGGAAGCTCTATTTGGGTCGTAAACCACATAATATAGAAAATAAATATTTCTAGAAAATTTATAATTACAGCTGAATAATTCAATCTGGTGAGGAACCTGGCCTATCAGATGGATGCAATTCAACTCAATAATCAAATTTGAAGGACAAAGTAAGTTCAAGTATAATGTATTTTGATTTTATTTAAGAGTCCATTTGGTTTGAGAAGGTGTTTTACTATACATAAAATTCATGGTATTTTATCCCGTTTAGAAAAATAAAGTAATTGAAGTGGTATTTACATATAAATACTATGTTTAATAGTATTTGACGGAAATTATAGGTGATATTTAAATACCAAATATTTGTAAAAAGAAATGCCGATTGTACTTTACTATGTTATACTTTACTGCTTAGTACATTACACACTAGAAAGGTACTAACTCCAGTCAATCCAAGTATAGCAAATTATGTAGTCACATCGCCATTATTATGTAATTATGTTCTTTGGAAAACTACATCTCATCACAAATAGGATTTGGTGTTCATAACTATAGAGATCTAAAAGAACATGTATAAAAAAAAATTAATAGACTGGACCAAATTATAAATTAACTACATCATACTCCGAACAATGTTATCATAATAATGGGACTCTTCCTTTAAACACCACAAAACAACAAAAGAATTCAAAGCATAAGGAAACGTGAAGTTGTTGTAGTGAAGAAGAGACTGAAGATACATAGTTAGACACACGGTGTGAATTAATTGAAAAGTGAATTCATGTTAATTTTGAGGGATAAGGATGTAATTGTATTTTGACCAAATATCATATCTCAATAACCCATATTAGGTCGATGGTATAGCTCTAAAGGCATTGATTCCGGGTCTTCCAAAGATGAATGTGTATTCAAAGATAGCATCGACCACAATGAACAAAACTTGTTGAGTGACTCGGTAAGGATGTTTTCCCATCGAGACGGTCAGATAGAGGCTTCACAAGGATCGTACCTCGGCTCCTCCAAATCCCTGCAAGCTGGTGGTGACGCTTTGCAGTCCTATAGGATTGAGTTGCATCTTATCCAGAGTCTCTGTAAAGATGATGTTGGCAGAACTTCCGGTGTCAATCAGTATCTTGGCCACGGTGTAATTGGAAATATCCATTGATACCATAGTGGTACGTATAGATTGTTTACCACTCCTTGACCGACGCATGGCGGTGGAGCTTCCGATCTTCAAAGGAGATATTGTTAAATCCTTTCTCGATCTGACTGATGAGGTTTTCATCCAACCGTTTGAGATTTCGAGCCATTACCTCCCGAGCTTTTCTACTGTCTCCTCCAGCCGGGCCTCCAGTGATGGCGAAAATCATTCCCTTACTCGAGGCATTCTCATAATCTTCATGCCTAGGATCGTCTCGATCATTTTTGCCACGGGAATTCTTCTCATGTCGGTCATAATGTCCTCTTTCGTGGGATTGATGCTTGGGTTGTTCCTTATTGCGGGAATGATCAAATCACACCGTAGGATATAATCCTTTAGGTACCCCATCTCAATCAACCTTTCAATTTCGTTCTTCAAATCCATGCAATCTTCAGTATGGTGTCCAGATTGTTTGTGAAATCGACAGTATTGATTTGAATTCTTCGACTGTCGGCTTTCTTTAAACTTCTTAGGTCATCGGATATCATAATTCTTGTTTTCGATAGCCGCCAATACATCAGTCCTCCGAACATTCAAGATAGAATAATTTGCATATCTTTTTGGACTCCGACGCCGGGACTCCAGGCCTCGAAAAGGTTCATTGTTCCTTTTTTCCATCTTTTGTGGGGGTTGACCTTTGGTGTCATTCCAATCATTCCTATCCCTTTTTTCCTCAGTTCGGGTCGTGTAGTGCTTGCGGTATTCTTCCCTGTCATGAATCCTTCCACAATGTCATCCAACATTCTGTCAGTTCTAGCTCTTCCTTCCGAGGTAAGGGATCTCAAGGCTTCATGCTTCGTGTTAGAATACAGACACCTCAAATTTTCTTTTAGGGTTTGACTCTCAACAAGCACGACAGCCTCGTTGAATCTAGTCATGAAGGGTCTCAAGGACTCATTGTTTCTCTGAATGATATTCGCCAAGTAGGTGATGGGCTTTTTCTTGGTTCGATAGTTCTCAAAATTTCTCACAAAGGTAGTTATCAGTTGGTTGTAGGAACTAATAGATCCAGGTCGTAGTCCTAACCACCAATCCATATCCTTTCCATGAAATGTTCCCAGAAATGTCTGCGCGTAGGTATGCTTGCTAAAGCCATGTCTGACATTGTGCTTTCATACCGAACCAGATGTCCCACGGAACATGTCGTTCCATCATATTTTTCGAGATTGGTAGGAACAACCCTATTGTCGGGAAGCAACGCCTTGCAGATCACGGGAGTCAGAGGACTATGTCTCCAAAATTCACAATCTCACTTGCCCTTATCATCTTTTGCAAGTTCTCCTGTTTTATAGCAAAGGCTCTTTGTTGGATGGAAATTTCTTCTCTTGTCAGGGGTCGAGGTGGGGGTTCAACTTCCTGACATTAATCTTCATCAGTAATATCTCGGGGAATTCGAGCCGTGGTTCGACTAGGTTCTGGCACGTGATTATACCGACTCCTTGTTACTTGGGGCTCATCGGAACCTTCCCGCCACTCGAAATGGGCCATACGGCTTTTCGCGTTCAACAAGTCACTTAGGTCAGGAAGAGGTTTTTGTGCACCTCTCGAATTCTTCTTCTTCGTACGACCCCTCATGATTCTCTGTTCATCGAAAATGGTGTGAGACTCGGATTGTGCCTCATCTTGGTTGGTGAGTGTCTTTCTGAGTTTGCTTTCAATGCGGTATTCCAATTGCTTGATTGCTCAACTGAAGCCCGGAGGCCAGCAATCATTGTCGTATTCGTGTTCACCGGGGACTTCTTGACTTTTTCCTTTGTTTCGTGCCGTGAGTTTCAGACGTTGACTTGTTTCTGGAACATCCTTGCCAGGGTCGGCAAGATGTTCCCCTAAAGGATGATGGTGTTGAAGGGTGACCATCAATTCTGGTCGGGTTTGCGGTTGAAGTGGCTTTTGATGCTCGGTTGGTTGTTTCTGCTTGATTCTGATCCTCGAGTGCCGGGGTGGCACTAGAGCTGGGTACTCGTTTGGAAGCTCGGGGTGGCATGCTTTTCTGTATCGTTTCCCACATACTGCGCTAATATGTTGTGGGGAAAAAATGCCTTGGATCGAAAAATCGCACCTTGAGCCTAAGTTCGTACCTGCAGAGCTAGGATAGCAAGGTTTAGACCTCTTTAAGACCGGTTTGCCTTGGACAAACCAGGTAGCGAATCAACTCAAGCTTTGGAGCACAAAGAGAGTAAATGTAGTGAGATATGGTGGGTGACTTACCTCTCAAGTGAAATAAATGGGACTATATATAGAGTTGATTCGGGGAATCGAATCCCCCAAATCCTGGACTATTGCTCGTGCAACACGTGGTCCGGATAATAGGGGTAGTCGTTCATCGTGCGGCCAGGCTCGGACCTATTATAGACTCTAGGTCGGGGACCACT
>JAYMSP010002676.1:0-22957 GCA_036897095.1 Plantago elongata
TTCAAATTAGCAATCCACCTCGTCAAACTAGTCATGCATTTGTTTTAAAAGACAGGAAAACAGAAATAAAACAGATATCATGTTGTTTGATATTCCAGCTTCTTCAGTGACATAATTAACATGTTGTTTGATATTCCAGCTTCTTCAGTGGCATAATTAACATGTTGTTCGATATTCCAGCTTCTTCAGTGGCATAATTAACATGTTGTTTGATATTCCAGCTTCTTCAATGACATAGTTAACATGCTGCAAGACACATGCCCCAGCTTCACAATATACATATTCATACTTAACATATATGCCGACATTATCGACCACTTTCATTTTCAAAATCAAGTAGCGGGTGGTTGCTTTCAAAATCATTTTCGTGCAATGCATGCATTTCATGTGGAATAATGAAACAAGATCAAGATGCAAATTCAGGATATATCATGAGTGACAAGTTAACAAACTAGAACAAGATACATGCAAAATTTCGGTTCCACTAGGCTTGGTATCAATCTAGCAATCACAATTAGTACTCGAGTCGAGTTAGTTAGAGTATCGGCGCGTAGGTAAGGTGGTTTCAGACAGGTAGCTCAGAAACAGAACGAACACATGAATTAAGAAAAAGAAAGAAGGCATTTTATCTTTTCCCAGGGCCTGATGCCGAAAGCCAGTCATCACTCACCTTCATAGTCTTGTAAATCAGCTAGCTCAGCGTCTCCTGATAAACAGATAAAATATCCTCAACATCGACGCTAAAGTTAATTAAATAATTTCCCAACTGCTATCCCCAATTCTCACAACAACTAAATCAGATAGACATGCAATCATGTAGTAATAAACAAGTTCTAATCCTTGACAATTATGCAAGTAGTTTATGCATCTGTTATACAATATTTATTCCTGGTCTTTTACTTAGTATAAATCCATTATTAGTGCCTACTACTCCATTTAGCAAGTTCCTAATAACTAGCAATTTCAATTATTGACTACGTCGACAGTTTATACATACCGTTGCAAGTTTCTAGTTTTAACCATGCTTTACATGCTACAGTATATCAGTTTTTACCGTGTACAGTTACAGACTAACGTTTATTTTACAAGCATCACATTCCCATAACCGGTTCTCGTCCATAAACTCAAAAACTACATTAGCCTAACGTCTTCCTATCTTCGTAAGCCTCATACAATTTCTACCTTAGTCTTCCTTACTAGTTCAGCTAGCGATACTATCATTATATCCTACGCAATATAACAATCTTCATGCCATCCGTTTACCACTATATGTTTTTATTATCCTACGACCTTTTATTCACTACGTTGCAATTATCAACATAACACTACAATTCGGTTTTATATACACTACCCATTGCCAACGCTCGCAACTCACCTTTACATGGCCCGTTAACATACTCCTGCTCATTTTACTAGTTGCAACTTGGAAAAGAAACACCAAATTCGTATCACGCATCTTCAAACACAACTAACTGCATCGTACCAACATCATCCTAACTCAACAGTATCCACACTAGTCTACTTATGAACATCAGTCAATCAACAACATCATCAACCAACAACCAATACAGTTTTACCAATACCATCTCTAATTCAACAGTATACTATCAGCTAGTGCAGTTATAACAAAGTTTAATCAATAACGGAGGCCAAAGGTATTAACCCAAATGAAATTATCACATCAACAGCTTGTACTATCTAGCTACTTCATATTCATTTTCCTTCTTCCAACTATCAACTGCAGTATTAAAAATCAACAAGGCATCCAATTCACTTATCATACGAATACAAACTGCAGTACTCATTTTCCCGACCCAATAGCTAAACAAATTAATCGAGCGAGACTAACCGATTGCTGAAGAGGTATTCCGACGAGGACGGTGGCGGTGGTGGCGCGGAGAGACGGATGAGAGTGGTGAGGTGAGGGGGGGGAGGGGGGGAACGGAGTTGAGATGCAAATGAGACTACAGTCTGTTTCTTTCTCTTTTTTTCTTTTTTCTTGGCTCGCGGTGTGGAGAAGCAAGGCAGAGACGCCGTATATATCGACGAGTTCAGTCGGCCTGGCGCGCGGAGGGAGTAACACACGGCGGTCATGCGTGATTTTTCGTGCCACGCGACGTCACGCATGTCCCGGCTCGTCGAGGAGGAGTAGACCGGTGGCCGGGCGCCGGTTTTGCGCGGTATCGGCAAGGGGAAGGCGGTCGTGGCGCGGTGCTGCCGGCTTCGGCACGGTGGGTGAGTGCAGGGGCGCGGCGAGGCGAACGGTGGTGCCAATTGGCACGGAGTCGGAGAAGAAGACGGTGAGATTGATTTGGGAATTTTGGTTTGGGCACGGTAATGGGCTGGTTAAAGAAGGGAAAGCTGATTTTTTTTGGGTTATACTGGTCATTTGACCATTGTATATATCTGGCCCCTTCTGGATCCCGAATGGCTCGTAAATAAATTCCAGAAAATTGCGAAATCGGTTCCTGAGCGATCCTTGAGTCGAACTTAAGCCGCACAAAAATTAAAATAAATATTTTTATTTTATTATTTTATTATTATTTTATTACTTGTTAGTATTTTTCTGACGTTTTCGCGCGACGTTTAATGGTTTAAATTTACTCCAATATTCATACTTTAATTTAAACTGCTAGAATTTAATTTTTAAATAAATTTTTAATACGTACCAAGATTTTGCGGCTTTTACATTAAATCTACTACACCCAAGTCTTTCCTGTCAAAAAGTTGTTTCAACATTTGTTTTGTTTTTAAGATGAAATCCAGGTTACTTCCAGTAATGAGCATGCCATCTACATATAAGCATATCATGACAAATGATTCAGCGTTCCCCTTCACATAGACATTCTTATCACACTCATTATAGAAAAGCCCTTTGATCGTAACGTGTTGTCAAACTTTTCGTGCCTTTGTTTAGGGCTTGTTTGAGTCCGTATAATGACTTGACAAGACGACAGACCTTCTTCTCTTGTCTTGGAACCACATACCCTTCAGGTTGGTTCATATAAATTTCCTTGTCTAACTCTCTATTTAGGAAAGCAGTTTTAACATCCATTTGATGTATCTCAAAACCACGTAGTGCAGCTATGGCAATGAATACTCTAATGGAAGTTATTCTTGACATAGGCGAGGCGAGTATGTGTCAAAATAGTCAAGTTCCTCCTTTTGCCTATAGCCTTTGACCACTAGGCGAGTCTTGTATTTATCAATGGTTCAATCTGCTTTATACTTGCGTTTGAGTATCCATTTGCAACCCAATGACTTATTTCCCGAAAGAAGGTCAACTTTTGCAGGATGGAATCCATTTCACTTTCAATGGCCTCTTTCCAAAAGGGGGCTTCAAGAGTGGACATCGCATCTTGGATTGTCCTACGTTCATTTTCTACAAGGTATGTGAGAAAATCATAACCAAAGTCTTTCTGAGTCCTAGCTCGCTTATTCCTCCTTGGTTCGACATCAAGAACCTCAACGTTCTCTTGATGTGAGCCTTCAGGTTCTGCAGAATTCTCTGGTGGTAATACTTCAGGTTCAGTAGCATCCTCTAGAGGAGGTAAACCTATAGGTTCTGCAACATTTTTTGGAGGTACACCATGAAATTCTGCATTAGGGCCACTTGTATCAGGGACCCCACAGAGCCTACAACATGTGCCCTCACAGGAACAACTACTTGGATACTCACAGGGACCACCACTGGGGTCTCCACATTTGATCCAATTGTCGTTTCATAGTCTTGTTTACGAGAGACTATTTCTTTCTTTTCCTTCCTAGCAAAAACTTCTTCAAAGAATTCTGCATTCCTTGATTCAGTGACAGTTCTTTCATGAATGTCCGGTATCAACGACTTATGCACTAAGAAGTGATAAGCGCTACTGTTATTTGCATATCCTATAAAAATGCAATCTACAGTCTTTGGTCCAATCTTTACTTGCTTCTTGGCCAAGCAGCCCCACACTTTCAAGTGTTGGTACGAGGGCTTTTGACCTTTCCATAATTCATATGGAGTAACATCACTATCATTTCGGGGTATTCTGTTAAGAATAGTAGTGGTCGTGAGAATAGCCTCCCCCCACAAGTTCTGAGGCAATCCAGTATCTAGTAATAGTGCATTCCTCATCTCTCCTTTAGAGTACGATTCTTGCATTCAGCAATACCATTATATTGAGGAGAATATGGATCAATGGTTTGATGAATAATGTCAAACTGTGAGCAATATTCTTCAAGTGGTCATGTATATTCTCCACCTCTATCACTTCGAATTAATTTAATTCGAGTATTAAGTTGATTCTCAACTTCAGTTTTGTAATGTTTAAATGTTTCTAATGTTTCATACTTACTCCTTAGCAAATAAACATAACAATATCTAGTGCAATCGTCGATAAAAGTAACAAAGTATTTTTTTTCCCTCCTCTAGTTTGCACAAATTTTAAGTCACATAAGTCACTGTGAATTAGTTCTAGAGGAGATGTGGTTCCGTTTACTGAATGAAATGGCGCTCTTACTAGTTTTGCTTCCACACAAACCCCGCATTTACTTTGAGGGTTGATTTCAAAGGACGGAAAATGATTCGTTTTAATTTATTTTGAAACGCATTGTAGTTTGTATGTCCTAATTTATAGTGCCATAAATTAGGAAACTCAATCAAGTAAGTAGAAACATTCTTTACATTGCTCTCAAAGGAGCGAAGTACATACATTACAGATATTTTGAAGAGCACATCACATGTGTAGCCCTTTCCTACAAACTGACCATTTTTCATCATTACAAACTGACCAGACTCAAAGGTCAACTTAAAACCTGCCCTAACAAGTAAATATTCGGATACCAAGTACTTGCGTATATCTGGAACGTGCATCACTTCTCTCAGTATGTGTTCCTTCCCGGGAGTCTTCAAAACCACGTTGCCAACTCCCTTCACTTCGGATGTAGCATCATTCCCCATGAACAACTTCTTATCCTTCATTGGAGTGTAGGTGGAGAAAGATCCCATGTCAGAACAGATGTGACGAGTCGCACCTGTATCAATCCACCACTCCATTGTTTCGGATTTTCAACAAGGTTTGCCTCCAAGATCACACCAGCAAAGGAGTTAACCCCGCTCTGGTGATCACGGTTTACTTAGCAAATAGTCTCCCAAGATAGAACAACAGTATTTGAGTTAGTGTTCAAGCACTCGAACAGTAACTCTGTGAACTACTACAACAGGATTGGATTGGATTCTTCAGGCTATAGAAGGAAAAAAGAATTGAATTTTGTGCGTTGAATTCGATTATGGGGGGTCCTAACTATAATTAGGAAGAGTTAGATCTGAACAGATGCGGTCTTTTGTGAACAGGTCCCTATAGAGACAAAAATTCGAATAGACGTAACTTTCGAATTTTTCTGTTCAGTCACATCCTTTGAACGAAATGTTAAATTCGTTCAGCGAACGAACATATTCGTTCACTACAGGCCCAACTGAGTTGGGCCTCTTCTGTTTCAGATTCTGTTTGGGTCAGACCAACAAAATATGTTTCTGGCACAAAGATATTATACTCAGTCTTAGACCGCGACCCACGAGCCCTCGACCCAAGACCCGAGCCCGGCTCTTTGGGTGTGTGTGAAAGTGCATCTAGGTCTTCCCTCCTTCAAAAGCATGAGCGTCCCAAGGGCCCAACCCTTTAGTTCAATCAAATAACTAATAAGTAGCTCTTTATTCCTCAAGGGGTTTCCATATTCCAACTCTTGGCATTCTATATTAAATGCATAAACCAACACACTTTGAGGTTCAAGAACTCTTTTGCCTTTCAATGAATTTTAGTTATTCTTTATCAGGTGTAGTCTACTACCACAGTAGATTATTCACGACTTCATTTTTTAAACGTGTGGGCCCATTTGATTGAGGTGCAAAGTAATAGATTAGCCTTATTGTTAACTAAATTTATTATAGTCAAGACAGTGATTCAGGGTTTGTATACATGTAACCTACAAATTCACTAAAGAGTCAATCGAACCTCAAGTTGCTTTGCTGCATCGTCTAGAGATAACAATGGGCTTCCCTTGTAATCTGTAAGACTGTAACAAAGAAAAATGAGAGATAGACATACGATTCAAATGTTGAAAATAGCTAGTTTATGTACATCATTTACTGGAGGCGTCTTCAAAGAGTCCTCTCCATTACTTTCATGTACAATGTCACCACTTGAATCTCGTACACCTTCATCTTTTCTCGTATAACAGATGCAAATTCTAGTGAGTGAAGATCTTAGATTCCTCACAGGAGGTTCGAAATTCAGATGTCTCGTATTTTAACCCTACAGGAACGAAACTGCACAAAAAATGTTGCTAGCGATGGTTTTGCACTGCAAGCCCTGGATAGCAACACAGATGCCTGTATGAGTGACGGTGTAACTGGGATATCTCCCCGGAAGTATGCACGGGCAAGTTCACTAGCACATGCTTCATTCTGCAGAGTGAGAAATAGTGTACAGAATGAGAAATAAGTGTACACAATTAGAAATACATGATAATGGAATCAACTCTAACTATTTTATGTGCTAGAGCTAGCAGAGAACATACATTCTGATAGCTGTCAATTGGTTTGTACTTGTATACGACTACATTTGACAAACAGAATCTGGAGATTTACTGGGCGGGAGACAGGTAGCGGAATCCACCTTTGGAAATAGGCTGCATGTTTATGTTGGTGTAAAAGAATACAGGAGAGATCTGCAAAGAAGATAGGTTAGTAGTACCATAATAATAATACCCAAGGCAAGCTTGCACTCCAAGCTAGATAACGAACACGTCAAATGTGTATAAAACTCTTTAATTTCCTGAACTCTGCGAAATATGAACTTTGATAGAAGGAGCTTAAAGTTGCTGGGTTTTCACTTCATCAATGGTAAGAAGCATGCAGGTCTGTGCTCTCCAGACTCCAGTTACCTTATCCTGACAATTCGAACGGTAGTTTTACTGTTGTCCTTAAGCTGCAGCATTAATAATCAACTGGACAAACTCGACAGTAAAAAAATATACAATCTTAATTGGATTAAAGCCAACATAGAATGGATTGAAATCATGTTAACTCGGCGAGGCCAAATGAGACTCCAAGATAATGAAGCTTTTATTGTCTTGTCGTCGTTCACGAACAAGTGCAAGCAGTGAGGAAGGTTAGTTATTGGCTTTATAGTTTCTTGTAACATAGAGGCCTGAAGACAGTACACTTGTAGAGCCAGGTCAGATGATAAGAGAACAATTGCGAATGGAATGTTCACAGCACACAAGCAATAGCTGCTATTTTATTCATGGCCAATTGGCCATCAATCTAAACAGAAGGTGACAAGACACATGCAAATCACAGCTTCTGCTTTTGTACCGCTCAGGAACCATATGCTAATGCGAGAGGGCGTACTACTGGTAACTTGTGGATCAATTTTTTTTTTATCAGCACCATACTTTTTATTGTATGAGTTCTAACTCAAGCACAAAGAGTTTGCAATAGCTAATGTGATATCACAAAATTATGTATATATCATTTCATGATTTGTACGGAATAGATAGATGTACTCATCAGGGAATACTTGAACAGCTGAACACGTACACTAGGAGATTTTGAAAAAGGAAAAAAAAATCTCAAGAATGTGTCAACTGTCAACTACACATTCAGTCACCAAAGCCTCAAACTCCCACACAGGTAGTAAGTACCAAGTAGGATCCAATTTCAGGAAAATGATGTGTAAGTTACATCAAGTACAAAAATACTAACTAATCTACACTACGGGTAATCCCTGGCATCTAGAGCAATATAGTTTCTCATTCAGAATTTCAGGGTGTGCTTCCCAGAAGCTTGCATCAATTATATTACAATACTTGACCACCACAAGTTTCCGCGTTTTACAAACTGGATCCTCCTCGTTTTTCAGGACATTCGTCTCCTCCTGCAGGCACGGGTGAAAACATCTTTCAACAATAAAATAAGGCACATCAAGTACTTGACAGATTACCTTATCTTTAAACATGTATATATATAGCACTCAATTCTCATCATACATATTGCTGCATATTCAAATTCAAGACTGGTATAAAGTCTAAGACTCATAAACATCATGATGGCAGAAAGATATGAAGAATACGTGACACCAGTAAAGAATAAAAAAATAGCAAAACAGCAAAAAAATATTAACTTGAAACAGTAGAAAGATGAACGCATTTGGAGCAAGGGGGAAAAAAACAAATGCGGGTGTAATCTAGTCAGCTACAAGTGATTCAGAGATGATAAAATCCAATTGATTAGTTTCCCGCGAGCATTATATATACTATATACTGGGGAGACAAGGTGTATAAATGTACCTTTTCCCAGTAAACAGATGATCCATGGCGGAACATGAGTGGTAATGTGCTGTAATAGTTTGATACACCAGAGAGCTCATCTAAGAGTAAATTTTTCTCTTTGGTTTGCGTACCCTGCAATAATGCAAAAAAAAATCAGCTCAGACAGTATTTTGACCAGGGTGTAGTACAAACAAGCAGAAACTATATTTGCTGACTGGGACGAAGTTATGTGAAATATTCATATTCTGCATTCCTTAAATATATCTCTCATCAGAGAAAATGCACAACATTCTCATATTAAATAAAAGAAAAGAAAATGATTACTACTACTTTACTAGTTTTTCGTACTATTTTATCCAGGTTGGCATGAGGCACCAAGCCAGCAGAACTTAAATGTGATTCTACTCAATACGAGATACTTACATAGTGCCTCATGTATATATGTAGTAAATCAATTCAAAGTCAACAATCCCGACATTTTTCAAGCAACACAAGATATCCGTAAGGAGTACATTAAAGGTCCCCTGAAGTAAAAACCTTCAAGTATTTTTGAGCATCACTTTTACTTTTCCCAGACTTAACAAGCATCCAGAAGCAAGTGTTGTACTGATTGTTAATGTGACCTGCAAACAGACAATTGGTAAAGATAAGAATGTGCTATTCACTGTACGTGTATTATAAGTATGTGTTTTGCTTCTCTCAGGTTCTTAGATAAATGAAAAACAAATCTACTAACAGTCTACTTGTCTCCATGCTACATAATCTCGAATATTTTCAGTTGGGTAGCAAACAGCTCGGCCATCAAAATATGGTGGGTACTTCATCTCTTTATCAGGGAAAAAATCCTTCCATTTGATTGTGTATAATGAAGTGAATAAAGATACAACTGCAGAGACGATTTCACTGCAATATAGAGACAATATAATGTGAGCAAACAGCGGAACAAAGAAAGATAACTGAAATTACTAGTGGCATTTACTTCAGAATCTTGAAGGTCACAAGCAGAAGAAAGGAAATTAATACCACATGGAAAATAAAAATAAAGACTTGTTGCTTCGGAATTGTTTTCCAATAGTCTCTAGTCTATATATAACTTTTTATGGCTGGAAGAATAGAAGGCAAACAAATTCACGTGGCAGGAAATTCTGAACCCAACAAAGTGAGAATTCAAGATAAAGCATGATCCAAAAGCAATCACATTACAGAAGAAACAAAGAAACCATATCTAGAACATTCCCTCCTATTTACAAAAAAAGTTTATAGATCAAATTTATTTACAATGTATACACAAGATTGACACATTGGCTTACACCATATGTTAACAAATATTAGATAGAAATGGTACCTGACACGTCTTTCATAGAGCTGAGACTCTTTCTTCAAAACAAAGCTGAAAACTATGAAATACTTTGTTAAAAACAAACATTTAATACAAGCCATAATCTATCAAAACATACTCAATATAAAGGATTTATTACCTGTACTCATCACTGTCCCCATAAGAGAAGACAATATCCTTAAACTCCTCTAATAATTCTGCCGCACATGCATTCATCAGGTTGAGTGCTTGCGCATCGTTAGGCTTCTCAAATTCATGAACATCAGCAAATCTACAATAATCCCAAAAACACAGCAGCTTAGTTCTTCTCTTTATGACAATTGCAGTTTGAAAATACAAGCCCCATTCAAGTTGAAAAGTAATGATTATTATGACGAAAATGCTACATAACATTTGTTTGCGCCTGTAACATGAAAATGCATCTAGGCCTCTTGTTTATGATAAATAAACACACAAAATGTCTTGGTCTCAACTATATATTGTCATGAATACTCAAATTGGTGATTTATGTACTGGAAGATTCTTTGGAATTTTAAATGGTCAAAGCTAAATGGGTTCTTAGCGACAAAGCGCAGCTGAAATAAAGTTTGGAATTTAGGTTGTTATATACAAATATAAGAAGAATAAAAGCAGAGCCAAAGAATGGTCAATGAGCTATGCTACAGTTATTAATCTGATTTCTTCGTAAAACATGATAATTCATGAGTTCAGACGCAATTAATGAAATATCAGCTGGCACTACCATTATAACATTCAAACTAGCATAAAAACTAGCATAATTTCAATAATCTTGTATTCTCATCACATAATTGATAGTTATGCAGTTTAAGAAGTTCCTACAATTCATTTTTTTTAATTTGATGAACTACTGTAGCACCTAAGAGTCTCATAATAATAGGAACATATTGCAATGGAAAAGAATTACTCCCTCCGCCCCATTTGAAATAAAACATATCTCAAATGCACGGTTTTTAAGAAAAATATGTAGTATGTGGTTAAGAATGAGTTTGGGATAGAAAAGTACATGCGTGCCCAATAATGTGTGGTTGAAAATGAGTTGTATTGTGGGATTATTTCCATAAATGCAAAATTGTTTCACTTTTGTGGATGTCCAAAACGGAAAATTGTTTCACTTCTAGCGGGACGGTGGGAGTAACGAATTAGCCATCAAGTTTGCTTTCAATTTCAAGGAACAAGCTGGCATAGTACAGACACGTAAGGCTAAAAGGGCAAAAAGACCAACCCCAAAGAATGGCACCAATTTGCAAGAGATCTACTACAAATGTCTTAGAGCATGCATACCAGGAATGTAATCAGTTTATATAGAAAATTCCAGAGAAGTAAAGACTAAGTATTCTACAGCACCTTTATATTTATTTCTTTTGATTAAGCTACCAATTCTATTTATGCATTATACACTTTTACAGTTCGCCCTTTACAATTTTAACAGTGAAATTCCAATGCCAACAACTGGAACAGCGCATAAGATTGTGGCAACAACTAGAAATGCTAGGATGGGTGAACACAAAAGGTCTGAATGGTAGTGTATGGATTATGATCTGATACTCTCATGTCGGTGTAAAACCAGAATTTATGTACGATGTAATGCAACTGAATTCAGAGAAAAGAAACCCCACAATTGTTCTTTTATGAACCTCAATATCATTAATATCATTCAATCTTGGATGTCATTGATTAGCTGATAGCATACTTTTTGAGTTATTATCTAAACATGCAAATCCATATTATGCAGAAAAAGGACATAAAGGGCACTGATAAATCTGAGAAAGACTATTTAGATTATGAAAATTACACACACACACACACACACAGCATCAAATTAGCAGAAAAGCATTTACCTATGAAAATGGCAACCATCAACACGAACAACAATCCAAGTAGAAGCCAGGCACGGTTCAAAACAACAATCACGTTGGAATGACTCGATATAGTCTGGCTTGGGCCTGTTCAGATCTTCAATATATTGACCCAGTTCCTTCACAAGACACTGTTGGTCATTCCAGAACCTTCTAGATGCAATGTTTTTTGAATGAAGTGTTATGATCTTCCTTCTAAGTCTTTTGACAGCGCATCCATCGTCTCTGAACTCCACCTCTGCCATCTAAGCCACAATAAAGGGATAACATAGAAAGATTGAACGCAAGCGTCAGAGTTTGAAAACAAAAAGGAAAAGGGTAGAAACAGAGTGCAGAGGTCAGATTGTTGACGGGTTTGTGGAACTGTGGACTGTACAGTGTCAAAAAAGCTTTAAATGATATTTTAAGAATTTCAATTAACTGATAACTGTTTTGAGAGAGTAAAAATTTCTGAATTTCAACAACAGCCTTGGGAGAGCTAGAGTGAGAATGAGAGTCACATACTTCTGTGTATAGAGTACATGTTCCTTGGCGAAAGATTGTTGGAATATCATTCGTGTAATTTATTTTGAATCTCTGGTAAAGCAATTCATTCATGTCTTGCTTTTGATATCCCTGTAAAACAGCAATTAAAATCATAGGTACCTTTTCATACGGTCAATCTAGAAAACAGAATGAAGGCAAAGCACATGTATCTTATATGAACAAGTTAATGGAAAAATACAAAATCGTTGATTCATTTAAAGACTAGTTTGCACATGCATGAGACATTCATAGAGAAATTATTGTGTAGGCAAGTTGAATATTGGTGAAAGCTATGGGCCTAAATCTAGTCCAACATCAAGTATAAGCTGAAAAGCTTCACAAGCAGAGTAGATTAACACTGATTAATGATGTTGACTGCTGATCAACAGGGCCAATCAGGTATTTTTTATTCAATACATAAAAGAACAAGAAATGCCAAGGGACAACACTCAAGACATGCGGCAATGGTTACTAATATCACGTGCATCATACACATAAATGCATTATGATTGCCAATCACAGCAGCCCATAAGATAACGGTACTGACTACCCCATACAGCAGCAATGATTGAGTGAGCAACTTACACTCAATAACGCCCAAGAGCCTAAAGAGAAATATTATCAATCTGTGTACATAGGTTCAATATGGTGTTCAATGTTATCTAAACCTGGAGGTAACCAATTTATCATCTTTTTCTCCGAGAAAGGACATGTAGAAGGTAGGATGATATGCAGTAACATCTATTTACATAATTTCTCTTTACAATCAAACAATTTAATGTAGTACTCTTAAGATTTAATACTTTATCCAACAGTATTATATGATATCAAAAACTTATGCCACCAATATCTACCTCTAAGCTCAAGAAAATCACAAGCCAAACCGTGTAGATGGAAATGAAGAAAAATCCTATTTGGAGTAATAGATTACCATCAAAAGAGATTTTGCTTCCATTTCTGACTTTCCGCTATTAATCAGCTGCCACAGACATGTATCATGCAGATTATTCGAGTGACCTGCAAAGGATTAAAGGTCTAATAACCAATGTAAAAAAAAAAAGTTGTGTATTTAGTCTCATGTTAGGCTTCACTGCATTTTCACTGATTTTGGTGGATGGGTGATTTCCCATGCATAAATATGCCGTGCATTAAGCATATTGTTAAATGCAAGTTAAAATTTGATATCTATCTGACTAACACAAAGATTTTGAACTAAATGGTGCCTTCGTATTCAAATTCACTGTTATGCATGAGATGCACATGAATTAACACTACAATAAGCTTACATTCATTTTGTCTCCAAGCAAGATAAGCTTGAAGAATCTCCAAGGTTGCACAGTAAATAATACGTGATTGAAACGAAGGTGCAGATCTCAAGTCCTTCTGCGGAAAGAATTCTTTCCATTTGGTAACATAAATCGATGTGAAGAAGGACACAATGAGTGATAATATTTTACTGAAAAATGAACAAAAAAAGGGAATTTGGTGAGGAGCACTTCGTCAGAACCTTAGATAAGAAGAAAGTAGCTGATATATGATATTATGCTTTGGACCTTAGTTTAACATGAATAACCCTAAAAGATTCATTGTAAATTATTGTAGCTTGTAGCAGGGTGATATGAACCGTTTAGTATATACAAAGTTATAAACAAGCATCAGAAAACATATACTTAGATCTTTCTTTAACAGCAATGTTACAAACTGCTGGTTTATTTGAACTCCAAAAAAGGATTAAAAACATATTCATGAGTCCTATAGAAAAGATGGACCATTCTTGTTTATGACAACCACGTTCACTTTTCTCTTTTTCATTTGGTCTCTTACATGCTACAAGATGTAATTTCTTAAATCATCTGCGAGCCTCGAACCTATATCAATTGTTTTATTCATTTTCAAACGTGATGGACTACATTATGTGACAATATATCTCTTAGTACTGCATTGTTCCTACATTTCACATATATAGTGGTGAATGCCACCACTCCTTAGATTTGCAAGTTAAGCTTTCCCCCCAAGATAGAATTACAATTGATGAAACACAATAACAAAATAAACTGCATCAAGAGCAGCACAAAACACTAGTCATGGACACCAAATTAGAGTACTAATAGGTACATATGATGTGTGAAGATGCAAACAACATCGCGAGATAATATAACTTGCATCAGGCACAAGAATGGTAAAAACATTAACCTGGCACGACGCTGATAGAACTTGGTTCCTCGCTTGAATACGAAACTGGAAAAACATAAACCAAGAAGAAAGAGGAGTTTACACCTTTACAAGCAAAAACAATAACTGGAGCCAAAAATAAAACCATAGATTCTTAACCCACAGACCTGTACTCATCACTATAACCATAAGAGAAAATGACATCCGGGAACTGTTGGAAAACTGCTCTGGCACAGCAATTCATCAACTCCAACGCTTTCATGTCGTTTGGCTTCTCAAAGGCATGCACCTCAGAGAATCTATTCAGACATCACAAATCAAATACAACTAAACAGAAACAGATGTAGCTAAAGTGGTAAAGTAATCATGGCTGAAGAAATGAAAATTTCTACCTGCGGAAATCACGAGCTTGTAGACGAACAACAATTATATTGGCAGGCATAATCTGATGCTCCCTCTCATAGCCTACATTTTTGACGTACTCATACTTGCTATTCGCCATTTGCTTGCTTGAGTTAGTTAACACAGACAGCTTAACCTGAAAAGGAAACCAAAATATATTGTTCGAAAAAAAGTACACACACACAAATCAACAAACAGGTGGTGAGCAACAATGAAGGTCAGTATTATTAATCAAACAATTATGATACATCGAAATTGTTTAGTATAGATTACTAAGGACTTACCAAGAACACAAGCGTACCAATTTAATTGAAGCCAAAGCTAGAAACTCTGTTACAGACAAAGAATTACTGAAGCATGAAAAGAAGATGAATTGGAAGCAGAATTGCAGCAATTGGTGAAGTTTCAGCGCGCTCTAATTCTTTCATAGAGATTTATGGCGAATTATTAAATCGGGAATTGGAAGGATTTATTAGGCATTGTCCGTGGGCTTTCACTTATCAACCTATTTAGTAGCTGGCCCAAATTCGAGTTTATTAATGGGAGATTGGTACTGTTGGATTACTAAAGAAAACCCATTGGGAATTTGGGACAAGGGAGGAACTAATTCACTTGGGAAATTAAGGTAACCCGTTGGATGGTCCAAACCATTTTACTTGTGTTGCTCAAAGAAAGAGGTTTGCGGCTACTGAATTGGGAACTAATGCTCATGATTTATCAAATATTGAAATCTTATAACGGAACTCATTACTCTATAAAAAATTCAGTACCAACATATAATTCTACTTTTCATAAATGTGTGTTAAACACAAAAAAATAAGACTCAACAAATAGACTTGAACATAAAAAAATTTAAATAATTTGAATTTACTTTTTTTTATTTTTCACTAATATATACTTATGCGATTAATTCAGTCGAGCACTATCGGGCCCGTTTTGAAGAGGCAACAAATATTTTTATATTTACAAGGCTCAAACTCAAGACCTTGTTTAAGTAAACTCAAACCCTATTTGAGCCAACTACCGTTGGTAGTAAATTGAGTTTTAGATAACTAGAAAACTAATGATAAATCAAAGTATACTGATATACTCCATTCTATCCCATATAGCTTTACACACTTTCATTTTTATCTGGTTCATAATATTTTATACATTATTAAAAATAATTAACTTATCTCACATCCAACAAATAGTACTAGTAAACAATCTAGCTTGCATACAATTAAATATTTTACCACTAAAATTACGTTTTTATCCACTTCATATTTTATTATCACTTTATTTTTTCATATAACATTATATGTCAACACTAATTTATTTAAGTTCTTTGGGATGGAGTGAGTAATAAACAACTGCGTATCAGTCAAATGCTTGCAGACATATAATATTACCTTTGATTAATCCGTCAATAAATTTAAGTTTTAAATATAAATTTAATTTTCAAATATACCATCAAATGTTTAATTAAAATTCAGTGAAATCTTACTTTTTAATTATTATTAATCGTAAATATTTTAAATGTAACATATATGGTGGGACGCAAGAAGTATACTGTTTGGAGGTTGAAGTAATATAATAAATGCATATTTTGAGATTTTAATTATGGTATGACAACTGTCGGGGATGTTATCAACCTTGAAAGACTTAACCCCTGCCCCGTATATAACATTTTTTCAATGAATAATGTTAATCATCGCAATATTTATCAAATTTCGGGAGTGGTTTTGCACATCATGATTACACTTAGATCCTCATCGTGTATAACACAATATTGGCAATGAATATTATTTTCTATGGCAATATTTATCATGTCTAGGGAGTAGTTTTGCGCATCAAGATTGCCCGTGTATAGCACATTGAAAGGGACACCAAACAGTCACTAGAAATTTAGATATGCGGTCTCTAGATAATTTATTTACATACGTATATCGACGATGTTAAGAAAATATCGATGATATTAATCAAAACGTTTATGTTGGACTTAGTCCATCAAGGTAACTTGTTAGGGTTACACTCGTAATATTATTTAAACAGGTGTAGCCGCCATTCTATTATTCTGGCTATGTTGGGCTTAGCCGATCAGGATTTACTTGTTAGGGTTACACTCGTAATACTATTTAAACAGGTGTAGCCGTCATTCTATTATTATGGCTATGTTGGGCTTAGTCCATCAGTGTTTACCTGTTAGGGTTACACTCCTAATACTATTTAAACATGGGTAGCCGACATTTTATTATTATTAATAATGTTATTATCACGATATCTATAAAATTTGGGGGTGGTTTGCACATTAGGATTTTCCTTAGATCTTCATCATGTGTAACATAATATTCGCAATGAATATTGATTTCAATCGCAACATATTCAGTTTAGGGAGTGGTTTTGCGCATCAGAATTGCACATGTATGGCACATTGAAAGGGATATCAAACAGTCACTAGGAATTTAGATATACAGTCTCTAGATAATTTATCTAGATACGAATCTACAATGTGAAGAAAATATCGATGATATCAATCAAAACATCTACGTAGGACTTAGCCCATCAGGGTTTACTTGTTAGGGTTACACTCGTAATACTTTTTAAACAGGGGTAGCCTCCATTCTATTATTATGACTATGTTGGACTTAACCCATAACGGTTCACTTGTTAGGGTTACACTCCTAATACTATTTAAACAGGGGTAGCCGACATTTTATTATTGTGAATAATGTTATTATCACAATATCTATCAAATTTTGGGAGTGGCTTGCATATCAAGATTTCCCTTAGATCCTCATCATGTGTAACACAATATTCGCAATGAATATTGTTTTCTATCGCAACATATCCAGTTTAGGGAGTGGTTTTGCGCATCGGAATTGCCCGTGTATGGCACATTAAAAGGAATATCAAACAATCACTAGATATTTAGATATACGGTCTCTAGATACGCATCTACGTTGTTAAGAAAATATCAATTATATTAATTAAAACATCTATGTTGGACTTAGCCCATTAGGGTTTACTTATTAGGGTTACATTTATAATAATATTTAAACATGTGTAGTTGTCATTTTATTATTCAGTGTTATATATTATATAAAAAAATATTGGACTAGCCATTGTATTCACATTATGGTAATTGCTAGTCAAGGTATGCATTTTATACAAAAGTAAAAAAGTTTTGTAAAACAAGATGTTCAATTTTTGTGTTAAATTCGTTTTTTATTTTGATTATTAAATTGAGTCACATCTCTTGTTTTCTTGTCCACAACAAAATATTTTATGTATATTAAAAGTTAGAGTAAGATGTTGATTAAATCTTACCCACAACCGGCCTGCCCCACGAAGAAGATTATATTTTCTTGTCTTGCAACTTGCTATATAAGGTGTGTTTTATACTCATATAGAGTATAAGGAGACCGAAATCAAATCCAAGTTGTGAAAGGGTGATTAATGCATTAAGTGTATTTGATCTATACATGAATAAGTTAAGTCCTTTAAAGAATATGAGGATTCGTAATTCTATGTGCTAAAATTTAGGTTTATGAGCAAATTAATCGAAAACAAAGGAGAGAAGTCGAATCCGGGAGGAAAATGGGGAGCACACACCGACACACGGTCTGCTCGGACAGAACCAATGACTGCGGTGAGCCCTATTGGCGTCTGAACATGTGCGATTTCCTTTAAGTTGAACAATTGTGTCTCTTTCAACTTGTATCTATTAAATGAAGAGTTAACATCTTTAGCGGGAGGATATAACTATCGGGAAAGATCACCAAGCAAGTATAAGTATGTGAAGAAGTTCTTCACAGGAACCCCCGACACATTCCATACTTGCTTTCTTTCCTTCTACTATTTGGTGCATTCTTATACACTCAATCTAAGGTTCGTCAAACTTAACTATTTTGTATGCAACCTAGCCATTTAAAAGAGGTTTTAACTGTTGCAACAAGCATGTATTCACCGTAGCAGCGCAATAAAGTTAAGGAGAGATAGTCAAACATTCGACTCTTCCCGACCTTTTTTTTTCTTGTTTATTCTCTACTTTCATACCCACATACACGTACAATATCCATACACAAATATTACCCATCTAAATTGATTTTTTAAATACACACATTATATAGCATCAACGCACTTTTATGTGATCATATACTGTTACAATAATGTTAATATTAGTACAACAATTGATGTTATGAATTAGATATGCAGTAAAATTAAAACTTATAAACACACCAGATACTTTCTAGCAGGTAAGGAATATACCCATCGTGTCATAGGCGAAATATCCACTATATTAAAGAGTATTTATACGAACTAGATTTAAGATTTTTCTATGTGAAAATCTTAAATTGCAAAGCTAATCAGAGTAGTAAAATATATTCTAATATTACTAATCTAGACATGTCTAGATAACTGAGCCAACACACCCTATCAAATAGTAACATCAAAGACTAGCAGACAAGCAATACAGGTAAAAAGAGAATGATGTATATGTTTGCTTAATTTCTCTACGTATAAGATTATGATATTTATCCTTATCTTCGATTGTTTTAGTGTATTTTACTTTTAAGAATTTAATCTTTCAAGGTTTTTTCTTTACTCAAAGAGCCCAACTCTCTAAAAGAAACTCTTCTCTTTTAAGATTTCGGCACTCTAGGACGTTTCATATTCATAAACAAACGACTAGGAATGTGTAGGTTATGGTTATAGGTGAAGTAGATGGAGAGAATGAACGCAAGGGCATAAAACCGACATCGGATAAGTGGAGAAGGTAACAAACATGATGTAGGGTCTAATCTTCATTCCGACAACCCATTGGTCCATCCCACCCGTGTTGCTTCTACAGTGCCCATTTACACGTCCAATTCCATCCACTAACTCAATTATCATTTACGTACACTACATCAATCGCTAATAATAATAATAGTCTAATCCCTCCTCAATTTTGTTCCTTTTTCATTTTACAATAACTCCAAATAACTAGTACATCATTTTTTAACAATATGATATGTATTTTGATGTAATTGGTCGGGAAAATTTGGCCTTGTCACTTTTATTCACGGAGGACTAGGCTTTTTGCTAAATTATTAATGTAACATGCCCGTATTTTCTTTCCTACATATTATTTACTCGGTCAATTCATTATCACAACACTTCTGAAATTTTAATTAAAATTTATGGTAAAGTAGAGTAGACATGATTACCATTTACCAGGCTTATCATGAGCAAAAAAATAGTGAAATAATAAAGGTTGTGGGTGCAACTTGCATAATTAATATGGTTAATAGTGAACGTGTAACTCACTTATGAACTAGAGAGAAATCGAGGTATTAACTTATAAGATATGTGAGAGATAAGATCTCATAAATTGAAGGAATTTATTAGTTGGTCGAATATTCATATTGACGAGGGGTGAAGTTATTTTGAAACTCGTACGAGTGTTCCTTCTGACCCAGGTGGGCTGGGGATCCACTGTTCAAAGAAGGACTATACAAGCTTGTGGCATATGGCTATTTAACACCATTGGAGCCAGGTCCCTCAAGGATGAGAGATGGCCATCATTGTTGATTATTCCATATGATAAGTTAGGGTGCATGATTGGCGTTAAAACGTAAATTTTGCAGAGTTCTTAGCGCCTCAAGTGGACATAGGCCTTGCCTGCACGGTCTTCCACTGAAGTCCTTGAGACTTGTTGTGTGAAGTCCAAACATCGATCTGAGATCTTAAAGTATATGACATCTTACGGTTTACACTGTATCAGTCACACAAAAAATCGATCTAATTCTAAAGAATACTAAAAGCACAAGTTATGCTTACCTCTCTTCGTTTGAAACGATAAAGGGTGACTCAAACCCTGACATATTGGTTGGGGTTGAAACTAGTGTCTTATTTTCATTTGAGTTGCATTTCGTTGTCATAAATTATAATTACGATTTCCAATTCCATGGACATATTATTCCATCGGTATGTATCTTATGCTAATCCAGAAAAGAGGAGATCTAGAACAATTAAGCTAGCTGGGTAAAGGTACTAAACTTGTACGTACGTGTATCTTATGCTAATCCAGAAAAGAGGAGATCTAGAACAATTAAGCTAGCTGGGTGAAGGTACTAAACTTGTACGTACGTGTATTACAACATCTCTGATCATCAATTAAAATGACATACAACTTAAGGAAAGATGCCTTAAATTTGCAACATGCTGAGCAAATTGATTTAATCAATTAATTAGGAGAGGAATTATTAGTTTTAACTTATTAAAATAAGTGGTGCGTACTTGACTTAATTATTGAGTCATAGACATTGTAGTTAAACTGAACAAAGACAACGTTTTTTATGGGCACACGCTCGTGTCTGCTAACTACAAATTAAGCAATGTACGTCTTTATTATATACAACTTGAACTTCATTTCACTAAATATATACGTGTAAGGTTGTCTTAGTGAATACGATTGCTATTTTGTCTGCGGTAATTTGATTTATTGACATAAACATATAATCCAACTACTGTATTAATTAAAATTAGTTTCTCCATAAAAATTATGAGTCACAACAACTTATAATCAACTGTAATTCACAACTTAATTAGAAAAAAAGAGTTTTACGACACTATATAAGTTTCCAAATCCTCTTTGTAGATAAGTTACATTAAGTTGCTTATTTGACTAACCTCGTTGTTCGAATTTAAGTTGTTATTTAGAAATTCTTTTTCCGCAAAATACTCTTTTACAACTTACTTAAGCTTTAAACAGTTTTCATGGCTAGCAAAATTCTCCAAAATGTCAATTGATCTTACATTCATACCAACTTCTTGAATAAATCTAGGTTAGATTCGAGTATTCTCGAATGTTAATTTAAGTTGAGGGTAACGTAAGGCCCTGTCCTTGAGAGAAGATAGGTAGACTTTTTTAACCAGAAAAGGTTTTAATCAGCTAAAAGATCGGACCTCCAGAGGGTCGGTGACTTACGCCTGAGCACCAAAGTAGGCTCGGTGGTCATAATTCTTGACGGAATTTATTGGACTTCACATATCTGAAACTCTATGCATTTTACACCGTATGAGATAACACTGTAATGCATCATCATCCGATATACTAAAAGGTCGACATGTTGTATGATGATATGTCCATTATTTTGTTCGAGGTTGTGAGCTGAAAACGTGCATTAGGGCCATAGAAACATTATGAAATTAATATAAGAAGACGTAAATTAATCACTAATATTAAGAATGTAAGTCAATTTAGTTGTAATTGAATAAATAAATACAATTTGGCAGACAATTTGTCAATGCAAAATTAAAGTAGCTAGTTGTATAGTGGAGACAAACAACTAAACAGCTGTATGTACAGCAATGTGGTTAGCAACATTAAAAGTTGGTTTAATTTGTTTTCTTCTTGGATTTGTTTGATTGTGAATTAATTGTGATGATTAAGATCCAGCTTATATTAATTAATTTCCGCACGCAGCTAGGATATATACTAATTGGTACTTATCATGAACTACTGAAGTTAAAATTTTATTTTCAATTGAACCTAATAATTGTACTTTCTTCATTTTAATCCTATCTAGTTTAATTATCATCATGATAAGTCACGGATACGTACGTACATATACACTTGCCATTTTGCCAACTATATACACTCTATGATAGGTTGGATTTCATATGTACATGCATACAGCTCATAACGAGACATAGTACGTACTATATAATATGCCAATACATATTTGTCGAGCTGAGCACCCTTACGAGGATATGTCGCAAATCAGGGCCGCTTTGACCCTGTATAGGGAGGCCTCCCGAACAGGACCCCGTATTTTTGAGGCCCTAATTCTTTTTTTTATATTTCTAAATACTGTAATTAGTATACTAGTAGATCATCGTAGGCAATTAATACTATTGAAGCATGTCGCCCTACGGTTAAGCTTGTCCTTGATCTATGGAAGGTTTCCCTTTTCTTTATAATTTTTCAATCCTTTGTTTTTTTCTTCTGTTAGCTTTTGTTAACAATTATTTTCTTTCTAATTCTTACAAAATTTCATTTTCTTCTTCATTCTTTAAACATTTACGTTCTACTTAGTAATTCTATAAACATTTTAGTTTTCTTATTTTTTCTATTTTAGTCTACATGTACACTCATATTCATGGGTTGCCAATTTAAAATTATATAGAGTTAAATTTAAAATGTATTTTTTAATTGTCAAGATTATGTTTAGTTGTTTCATATAAAGTTTAAATATTTAACATTATTAAATAATGATGTAAAATTAAAAGTAACATCTGATTTGACAATAATTAAAGATATATATGCAAAATTTTAATGGCTTTAATTCATGGTGATATATAT
>JAYMSP010002677.1:0-22951 GCA_036897095.1 Plantago elongata
AAAAAAAAAAGAGGGCGGGGGGGGGGGGGGTGCGCCAGGCGCTTGCCGCGCCGATGCACGATGCAGGAGTAGGACGCTGCGCCTCTTGGCGCGGCGTCGCGTACGACGTCGTGCCAACGGCGCCCCATTGGGCATGGTGTTAGTAGCTCGAAGTTCTGACACGACATTTGAGTAATCACCTTCGAAAATAATGTGCTGCAGGTCAAGATTATACGCCAAAATCACCAGTGTTCTGGCTGCAATGGCCTCATCCACTTCCGCATTTGCCACATTCTCGACACCGTGTTGCTGCCAATAGAGAACAATCCCTGTATAATCCCGAACAACAATGCCCATCACAACTGAGTTGTTGTGGTTGTAAAAGGCCGCGTCGTAGTTCACTTTGATGATTCCCGGCGGTGGTTTGGACCAAGTTGTCTGCTGCACAACCGGTTGGGGACAGAAAAACTCCGCCTTGGCCTCATGGAATCGCACCAAATAATTGCGTGCAAACCGGACAGCTTCAGAGGCATCGAAATTAGCAGATTCGTGAACAATTTTGTTCTTGTTACTCCATATGGACCAGCACGAAACCACAAAGAAACAAAACTCATCATGAGAAAGGGCCTGTCGAACCTGTAAAATTCAATGTGTAAGAGTATGATGTGCACCAAACATAACCTCATAAGGTAAATTGGAGCACGCTTAATATAGTCTAGCAAAAGAGTAATCATACGGGCAATGAATAATAGTTTCTAGTTCAATTTTGCACACAACACATAAAGTATCAATGGCCGTCCCTCGCCTAACCAATCACATGGAAACTGGAAGTGCTTGCTTAATTAAGTGCCCGCCAAAGAAAAATCTTAATTTTGTTTAGGATCTTCAACCCCCAAATCCAACTCCAATTCTCACTCTGTACACTACTAGTTGCTCCCATTCGATTACCATGGGATTGTTTAGCCAATGTCCGGGCTAATTGGTACGCACTCTTAACCGAATAATACCCATGTTTTGAATAGTGCCAGATTCGGATGTCTTCCGCATTGAGAGTTGGGAGTGGTATCTTTAGAATATGGTCGACATCCACATCCCAAAACACAATACGCAACAATCCCTCATCCCACATACCCCGCTCATGATCTAAATTAGTCACTGAGCAGCCTTCTAAATCGAAAAAATTGGGAGTAACCGGCTGGAAGCAGCGATCACGTGAAATCCAGTGAGCTGAAACAGCCATGACTCTCCGCCCGTTACCAATCCTGCAATGAACCCCTGCCCCAACAAGATTAATGGCACTATGTAGACTTCTCCAAGTGAACGAGAAATTGCTCCTTACTGACGCCTCAAATATATCACAATTAGAGAAATACTTGGCTTTAAGAACTCGACTCAAAAGAGTATTCGGAGAATGTATTACTCTCCAAACTTGTTTCCCAAGCGTAGCCAAGTTAAAAGCTTTAAGGTCACGAAAGCCCATTCCCCCCATCCCTTTCCGAATCACACAAGGAGTCCCACTTAATCCAATGTATTTTCCTATCCTTGCCATTTTCCCACCAAAACCTATTTATGATAGACTCAATTTCACGAAGAAGAGAATCTGAGAGTTTGAAGCAACTCATAACATAGGTAGGAATGGCTTGGATAATGGCTTTGATGAGAACCTCTTTTCCAACTCGGGATAGGAGCTTGCTCTCATTTCCTTGGACTCTTTGTCACACCCTCTCCCTAATCCAATAAAATATCTCCTTCTTAGATCTTCCCATCTCAGTCGGTAGACCAAGATATTTATCATGCTTCTCAACTATACACACATGCAAGCTCTCTCTCACCTCGCCCACCTGCTCCTCAGTCACATTCCTACTAAACACCACAACATACTTATCTAAATTAATCTCCTACCCAGAAGCCCTGTATCTATCAAGAATACTAGCAATCTCCTTTGCTGCCTCCCTAGTAGCCTGACAAAAGATAAGAGTATCATCCGCAAATAAGAGATGAGAGATCCTAGGTGCCCGAGGAGTCACAACTACTCCCCGAAGCACCTCCCTCTCCTCCGCATCACGAATCAAAGAACTAAAAGCTTCGGTCATAAACAAAAACATATAAGGTGAAAGGGGATCTCCCTTGACGAATCCCCCTCTCCGGCTGGATATGATCCAACTGAAACCCATTCAGGAGAACTGAGTAGGAAACAATGGTAACACACAACATCACCAGGTCAATAAATGACCAAGAAAAACCTAATCTCTCAAGCACTCGCCTTAGAAAAGCCCACTCCACCAGATCGTAAGCCTTACTCATGTCAAGTTTTAAAGCCATAGAAACAACTTTGCCCTTGATTTTTTGTTTCAAAAAATGATTAATCTCATATGACACAAGCACAATATCAGTGATTAGCCTATTGAGGATGAATGAAGTCTGAGTTTCAGAAATGATAGTGCTCATAAAGGGTTCCAGTCTGTTGGTGATAGCTTTAGACGCAATTTTAAACATGACATTACTGAGGCTAATAGAACGAAACTGATTAACACATACTGATGTTTTACACTTAGAGATAAGAATAATATGAGTGTAATTAAGTTTAGAATCCAGGTTTCTATCGTTAAGCAAAGCTAAAGCACAATATTTAAATTCGTTTATGATCAAATTGATTCGGATTGTTAGATGAATAAAAATATAAGTGGATTAGTTCCACACCATAACATAAGTTCGAGCTTTTAGATGAGATGAAATTCTTTCATGGTACACGGTCAACCTATGTACCAATCTCCACGCAGACAATCTCCAACATATATTAAATTTCCACTCGAATGGACTCCCCAAGGAGGTTGAAGTCGACCACGAGTGCGAGGAGTGTTGGAGTTTTTTTTTGAAACGGCTAAAGGGTGTTCCCCTGACCTATTAGTTGGAGGTGAAGCGTCTTACCAACTGAGTTGTGTTTCATTGTCGGAGTGTTGAAGTATTAATATATATAACTAGATTCCACAACTCTTTACAAGTTCGAGCTTGTAGATGAGATTAAATTCTTTCATGCTTAAGAACCTAGAAGGTTCATGGATCAAATCATATTGTCATCATATCCAATCCATATTAATTATCCACTCATTAGGCCTCCTCAATGAGGTTGAAACGAGCCCACGAGTGATGGGAGTGTTTGAAGAATAAATGTAAGTGGATTAGTTGTATACTTTAACATAAATTTGAGTTTTTAGATAAGATGAAATTATATCACTGGATCATTTCACACATAATTTGGGATTTGAATTTCGAGAATTTCTTATACTCTTGTATACTTTTTGAGTTCGTAATATATTTTTTGCTGTTAAAATAAAAATACATAAATGATTTCAGATAAAATGTCGGGTCAATGTTTGGAATGGTAGACCAACTAAGACAATTGATAAACACGGCGGAAGTGAAGGACTGGGACATCACTGGAAGTTTGGAGCCATTGAACTTCTTTGTAGAAGGTTCACATAAAAGTCTCGATCCATTTATCTATATATACAAAAAATATCTAGTTATATTAACACTACTACTTGAAAAAAATGAAAACCACCAGAGTTGTTTATCTAACCTTCCTTTTCCTACTACTAGAAACCGCAAATTTAGCCCGAGCTCAGCCAGGCACTAGCCAAACCGGAAGCAACAACCCGTATTCGTACCGCAGTTTCAATCCTACCGTGGTTATAATTATAGTAATAATTGTAACGTCACTTTTCTTCATGGTCTGTTTCTCCATCTACATCCGTGAGTGTTCCGATAGTTCTACCGCTCTCCTCCCAACAAATGTCCCCCGTGCCAACATGGCCCGTGGACTCGATCGTAGTACCATGGAATCATTCCCGGTTTTCACTTACTCGGAAGTGAAAGAGCACAAGATAGTAGTGGGAGGTATGGAGTGTGCAGTTTGTTTGAACGAGTTTGAGGATCATGACATGTTGCGTTTGATACCAAAGTGCGACCATGTGTTCCACCCTGAGTGCATTGATGCGTGGTTTGCCTCCCATGTCACATGTCCGGTTTGTCGGGCTAATTTACTTCCCATAGTAGGTAATGAACCGGTTCAACCAACTTTAGACTTGACTACCGCTACCGCAGTTGAAGATTGTTCAGTGAGTTCAAGAAATAGTGAAGTAATTATACAACTTGAGGATGAGAATCAATGTTCAAATAGTTTAACGAGGCCTAAAGTTTTTGGTCTAGGTAAGTTTAGATCATACTCAACCGGTCACTCATTGGGTGAAATGGAGCGAAATTGTGATCAATTTACATTGAGATTGCCTGCTGAATTGAGAAAGGAGATGATCATCCGAGCTTTGCTGAACCGGACTTTTAACAATGTGAGTATGTTTCCTAGAGAGGCAAGCTCTAGAAAGGGGTATAGAGTTGGGGATGAAGGAGAAGGGAGCAATCGGGCACGTTGGTTTGACCAGAAAGTAAAGTCGGATCGGTGGGCTTTTCTTGCTAGAACATTGTCTATAGATTCGAGGGCGGACATAAACAGGATCCCAATCAAATTGTCATCATTCAAGTGTTTACAACCAGGGGATGCAGATGAAACCGTTCATATTTCCGATGAACGTGCTAAGGTTAACAGTCGAGGTAGAGCTCCCGGAGAAGTCCCATTTGGTCAGTTTAGTATCTCGGATCATACGGAAGAGAAGAAAAGTAGTGGCCATAAATAATTTGACCCTGGTTCAAGGCAACTTGAAGGTTTAGGCCGTTTAGCAGTTAGCACTAAGATTGTATCATTAGAGTATGTTAGCTAGCTCCAGTACGTAATTACTTGTTGGATACGGTATTCAATATCATTCTAAGTGCGTGCACATCTCAGTCTATAATATATATATCTTTTAAATAAATAAAGGATTACTCGAACCCTCAACCTATTGGTTGGAGGTGAAACGTCTTACCAACTGAGCTGCGTTTCATTGTCAATAATTTTTTTTAATACGATAAGTAACTCGAACCTTCAATCTAATACAGTAAGTGACTCGAATCTTTAATCTATTAGTAAAAAAGAAATGGTCTTCTGAACTGAATTTCGTTATTTTTAATCCTATAAGTTTAATGTGCAAGGTTTGAATTCCAACATGTAGTTCCTTCTCATATTAAATATGTATATGGAGTTAAAAGTACAAACTTTATCAACTGTTGTGTAAAATGATTCAGTAACTCATAATTTAAAACTTCAAATTTATTTTATGTGGACTACATAGACCCCATAATTACAAATAAATACTAACATTTATATTCAAATTCAGTTAAATAAAAATTAATTACATATAAATTTATGAATTTGAATTTTTAACAATTTGAAAATAGAATATTTCATATTTGTCCCTGTTCAATTATCAGCTTTTAAAATTTACTAAAAACCTTAATTTATCAATGTCACGTGTAAGATACATGTGTACTTATATATAATTAGTAATTAACTATTATACAATTAAATATAGCCGTTATTTTATTTAATATTAGCCATTTTGTTATTAATTTGAAACTATTTAAACACTAAAATATGTTATCTTACCTCTTTATTAAGATATTTCAATATATGTAAGTAAACGTTCATATATATTATTCAAAATAAGTATTATTTCTAATAATCATATTGTACAATAAATTTTCATGCACTTTGTTAAACAAATGTACATACTAGTATAGCATATACTTCATTGAATAACAATAATAAATATAATATTCTTTTAAGAATATTTATTAAATAAATTTGGATAAAATTATAATATGTTTATGGAATAAAGTAGGATAAAGTGTGACAAAATAAGTTTAAAGAATAATTAAAAAATTGTAATGTTATAGTATGACTATAGTAGCCGTTGAGAATTAAATATGACAGAGAGTGAATAATATATAAATTAATCTTTTTATTTATGTATAATTATATAAAATTGATATCAAAACACATAAAGATGGAAAATTTATAACGAGTTTGTCACCAACTCTAAATTAACTTTGAAAACACATGTTTAACTTTGAAGAATGAATATTCTAAAAATTTATTAATTAATAAGTGCTAAATAAATATTACTAAAAATAAATATTATACATGTATATACAATATATGTATATTGTATATACATGTTTATGCATACGTAGTGTGTGTAGAGTACATGGAAAATTATTTACAAGCGGTTAGACAATAACTAAGGCATGAATGTAATAGTTACACTAATCGGTATCCAGTTGAGGCTCAACTGTGCATGAGAGAGGGGGGGGGGGGGGGGGGAAAGGGGGGGGCGCGGGGGAAGCTGATGTGTGGGAAATGTAAGTTTTCCTATGTAAAATACTTTAGTACAACTCTACTGTGTTTTGGTTTTTTTGGAGAAGATATGACTTTATTCATCATACTTACAGAAGTACATTTGCATCATTAATGTTGATACCGATATATGTCCTAAATCCGCTAAGGGCATTTTAGAGCTTGTCCTAGAGTGCATCATATCCATATAAGGCTTCCACCGCGTACTAGCACGAGCAAATGAGGTCCGTCTTATATGGGAATCCTCCGGGCGCGACCATGATCGAAAAGGACACTATGCCTCTTACGGGTCCATCACCCTAAGATGGTGAAGGTCTGGAATGGATAACTTGACCCATTGCAGGTTTTTTATCTAAGGATGTCCGATGGACCAGCCAAGCCCACTTAGGATGCCAATCAAAATAGATGTGCCCAAGTTCACAGGCTAAGCCCCGGACATACACCTGCGACACCGTCTTCACTGATCCTATACATGGAAATAGTATAACGGGGACCAAAGGGACCGAAATGACCTCGAGGCCCAATAATTATTGTTGGACTTATGTCCCTTAATTATTCCATGGGCCACAAGGAGCATGGTTGCCCTAGAATTTGACGCCTACACTTGGGACCACCTCAATGAATTTGAACTTCTAGGTTACAATCCATATAAATACTGCACCATTCTCGATATTCGAGGTAAGTCATAACACGTAATATTGAAGTTATCTAAGTAGTGTCTGAGAACTTGAGTCCCCACTATTCACCCTTATATAACTCCATATTGTAATTGCTACATTGGGAGCTGCCAACTCTCACTAGAGAAACATCTCATTCTGGTTTGACCTCGGCAAACCGGACTCACTAACGCACCCCCCCCCCACAAGTCATTTCAGGTCTCTAGCATTGTCGAAAGTATGGAAACCACGAGGTGGAGTGAATGGTTCAAAGCAACCACTATATTAGTTTAGTTAGTGATCGAGGTTCAACCCCTCATCATTTGTTGCCGTCTGTGCGAGAACAAGGAGGATAGCACGAGTAGCTACTCCGCCACCCTGTCCCCAAGGACATCCACCGACCAGAGAAAGAACTGTATGATCCTCAGGGAGATGTCCCAGCGGTCGTCTCACATCAAGCCCTTCATCTGACAGGGAAAGCCGTCCGCTTCATAGGATGCGCTTTGTCTCAAAGCGAGATTCTCAAAGCAGCCAGGTTGAGAGGGTTGTCCAGGGTCCTCTGTCAGGATCACACGACCCACCACCAGGATAACATTTCACTTTGCCAAATGGTCAGATCCTCCGTACTAACCACTTTGGTATCATGGATGATCAGTTTGGGTTGCTGCTTACTACGATTTAAGGATGCTTTGGGTCCAACAACGTTCAACCATGACATGTCACTCCCATGGAAGCCACTCAGCGACCAACAAATTCATCACTATCTCGTCACGAGCAACCTCCTGTCCATGAGAGGAGAGGGGATCTGCAGACATAGGGAGATTTGAGAAATGTGTTGGAGCAAAGGTATGTCACCTCCTAGAACCAACAAGGTAGGAGTCTGAACGAGCAAAATGGTCAAGAAGGAGCAAATCTTAGGAGAGCTCCAGTGCACAACCGTTTGGGGGACCAGGTCGCAGACAACAACCAAATCATTCGTCAGGATGTTCGTGCACCAAAAATGGTGGAACATCCGAGGACTGACAAGTTGATGACCGCAGAAGAGATCTATGCTCAACATAAGCTTATGGAAACTCAGATCCAAAAACCTCGGACGAGGGATCAAGAATTGAGAGCAGATATGTGTTTCCGCTCCAAACCCATTGGGTGACGAGGTCATGATGGAGAAAGAAATGAACAAGGATCCAAAACTTGTGTATCCAAACCAAGAGTGTTACTATGGAGATACCAGTCTGCTGGGTCACTTGACAAGGCACAACAACAAAATGGACACTAAGGGTTTCAACGATAACACGAAGGCTCTCAACATTTCATCAACTCTCTTCGGGAATGCGATGGACTAGAATATGTCTTTAGCAAAAAAGTCCATCAAGTCATACCCATATTTGAGTTCCAAGTTCATGAGAAGGTTTGGCAAAGCCAGACGGAGGACTAGTTCCACTTAGCACCTATCAGGGGTCCTCCAAAAGGAACAAGAAGATCTCTGCACTTTCCTAGATCGGTTCAATGCGGAAGTACTACGAGTCGAGCCACATAGTATCAAGCATCGTGTCTGTCACTTGTATTAGAATACTAGTAGTGTCGAACTCAGAATGACTCTGCAGCAAAAAGTTCTTGAGCGAAAGGTTCCTAGAGGATATTTGCGGAGAAGTGTTGTATATGGAAGATTACAGAAAGAATGTACCCGTGAATGCTGGTCTAAAGGAAAACAAAGAGCTTATGAAGCAAGAGCATAAAAAACAGAAGTTCGACCAAAAGAAGGAATACAAGGATAGGAACTACAATAGGGGCTTCAAAAGGGAAATAAGTCCGCCCCCGAGGCATATCGACTATACCCGCCTTAACAGGCCGAGATCCAACATCTTGGCTTGTATCATGGAAAGGAAAATGGATCTCAAGTGGCCCAAACCATTGAAAAGTCAAAAGGGTAAGGATACTAGGGGCGGTATTGCGAGTTCCATAACTCTCAAGGTCACGAAAATGGATGAATGTGTTCAGTTGAAGACCGAGGTCGAGCACCTAGTCCGGGAAGGAAAGCTGAAGGATCACATCGCAACATGAGCCATTCAGGAACGAGAGGACGGAGCAACGTAGGGAAGAGCGAGTGACTAAGACAAGGGCCAGATCCCTGCCACCTCCTCCTCCACGCCAGAACCATGCCTCTTGGATGAAGTATAATCAATATGAGTTTGATAACGATATAGAGATGGAGAACCTCCCATACAACGAAATCATCAAGACTATAGTCGGACGGCCAGCGGGCGACGATAGTATGAACGCAAGAGAGTGAACATATCAGAATATGAGGAATAACGAAAAGTCCTATGCAACCCCTCCCCTCTCAGGAACGAACTCCATCGTCTTTGATGATAGTGAAATCCCTCCGCCTACGTCAGATGGAAAAGACGTTGATGATCCAGATGTCCCGCAGGTGGTGTCTCTTACCATCGCAATGTATTGTGTCAACAAGATTCTTGTAGATACAGTGAAGCTCCTCAAATGTCATTTTAAAGAGGATCGACAAATCGCAGCCTGCTTAAGTGCGATGTAACTGCAACATCTCTATGGGCTTGGGCTTTGGCCATTGGTTCGCACATGGCCCCAAGGCCTGAGGAACTGAACCATCATTTACAAGCCTTAATTACATGCGGCGCTAAACCAGAATGACTGTTCAGATCTTCACAAGTTTTATCTGACGCTTTAGTCCAACACATTGGTCCTTGAGAACGATTCGATATTGACATGTATGTCCGACACATATCGAATCAGTCATATATCATGGAAGAACTAACCATCACCTTGCCTGTCCCTCTGCAGATGGTGATCCACGATCACTATTAGATCCATCACCTACAAAAATTGAAGCATCGATGCTCCGCTGAGCAACGACATGGTTGACACCCAGAGCTTACACCTTGAATTTGGGATACCCATCAATGGGCGACCGATGATTGTAGTCTAGGATAAGCTGGCACGACTCAAGCATGTAATACGGGCCATGCAATAGCCTACTATGGGGGTTAATTGAGAAGATCACGGCTGCCCGAAATAATTTGGAGCAGCCACAATTGCAGATAACTTCTGATCGTATGAATGTCCACTTGATTGAGAGAATTAAAGATTGCACAGTGGAATTGATTAAATGGAATGAACTGGAAGAAAGGTTGTTGCACCAAAAGTCTAAAATCATATGGTTGCGAGTGGGTGATGGGAATAATGCCTACTTTGATGCCTATGTGAAAGTCACAAACAGGAACATCGACATTGCCAAGCTTCAGAACCAAGATGGTATTGTACTTACATCACAAGAAGACTTGGAATATGAAGTAGTTGAATTCCATTCCTAATTGGTGGGGACGGCGATGATAAGACTTCGAGGGCTGGATATCGAACGGCTCAGAGATGGTCCCCAACTCACTCTTAAGGATGGGGTTTTCCTGACTTCTCCATTCTCCACTAAAGAAATCATTGATGCTTTGGGCGACATAGGAGACTTGAAAGATCCTGGGATAGATGGATTTAATGCAAAATTCTTCAAATCGGCATGGCTTGTTGTGGGTAAGGATGTGATTGAAGCAGTAAAAGATTTTTTTACCCATGACCGAATGTACCTGACGGTGAATTGCAGTCTTGTCACCCTGATCCCAAAGAAACCCGATGCGTTGATGGTCAACGACTTCCACCCCATCTCTTGTTGTACAACACTGTACAAAATTATCTCCAAAATCTTGACCGATCGCCTAGCAAAGTTGTGGGTAAAATCGTACATGAGAGCCAGACTGCTTTGATACCTGGGCAACAAATACATAGCCACATTTTGTTAGCCTATGAACTTCTCCGTGGATATGGGAGGAAAACATGAACACCGAGATGCATGTTGCAAATGGACTTACATAAAGCTTATGACACAGTGGAGTGGGTAGCACTGGAAGGTATCTTATATGAAATGAATTTTCCAGGTCAGTTTATACGATGGATTATGATTTGTGTGACCACTGTGTCGTACCGATACATGGTTAACGACAAACCCACTCGCATTCTTAAAGCACTGCGTGGGCTCAGACAGGGAGATCCTTTATCTCTAGTCCTCTTTGTCCTAGTCATGGAGTATATGCACAGGGTTGTGCAGGGTTTGAAACGTATCCCAGATTTCAGTTTCTCATGCTAAATGTGAGAAACTGGATATTGTTAACCTTAGCTCTGCGGACAATCTACTACTCTTTTCTAGAGGGGATGTGAGGTCGGTTGAGTTGCTAATGGGTGCTTTCCACCAATTTGCCGAATCCACTGGTCTACGGATGAAACCGATAAAATGTCAGGTTTTTTCGGCTCCGTGGATGCTTTCGAACATGGTGAAATCAGGCGAGTGACGGGCTTTGGTGAGGGAAGCCTACCGTTCCGGTACCTCGGGGTCCCACTTACTAGTCGACGACTCACTATAGCACAATCTCAACAGCTTGTTGATAAGCTAGTAGGTAGAATTCGCCATTGGAGTGCTAAACTATTGAGTTATGGAGGCTGACTACAGATGATAAAGAGTGTATTATTTGCGATTACGAATTACTGGTTGCATGTCTTTCCTTTGCCGAAGGGGGTGCTACACGTGATCGAATCTATATGCAGATCTTACCTCTGGTCGAATAGCGATGAAATTACCAGGAAATCTCCTAATGCTTGGGAAAAGGTATGCTTACCGAAAAAACAAGTAGGGCTCCATGTGATTGATCTGATAGTATGGAACCAAGCCTGCTTGCTAAAGTTACTCTGGAACCTATGCGGTAAACAGGATAATCTATGGGTTAAATGGGTTCATATATATTATATGCCACAGGACCACATTCTCACCTACCCTGTGCCATTGATTAACTCTTGGATTATGAAAGGAATTTTAACGTGCAGAAGTAGACCTTAAACAACCAAGCTTGGTCTAACATGCAAGTCCTACCAAAGTCCAAAACCAACATATATACTTCATTGAAGGAAGAAGCGCCAGAAGTTCCTTGGCACTCGGTATTAAGCGGCCAGCTAGCTCGACCGAGAGCTAGAATGGTCACATGGTTAGCCTATCATGGCCGATTAACAACTAGAGATAGAATGAGTCGGTTCGGGTTTTGCAGTGATACGACATGTTGCTTATGCGGTGCGAATGAAACACATGAACATCTACTCTTTGCTTGCACAATCACTGGGCGAATATGGAGTGATATACTACGATGGCTAAAAATCCGGCACACCCCGCAGACTTGTCATCCTGAATTGGAGTGGGTTACGAGAGCAAGTAAAGGCAAAAGCTGGAAAGGTAGAATACTCAAGGTAGAATTTATAGAGACAATTTATGAGATTTGAAAGCACCGAAATAATGTGTGTTTCAATAATGTAGATAGAGGACTTTTGGTTGCCCAATACATTATAGATATAGTTACGTATAGAGGTAACTTAGTCCCCCGGCTCAGACCCCATATTGGACGTCTCTTGCTGACTTAGAATTGCTAGTAGGTTAGTCCATTTCATAGGCTGGATCACTTGATCGCCTTCTCCTTTGTACTGTTTTTAGAGTTTGATAATATATTCTCGTTCCAAAATAGTATATTAAAAAAAAGGATCAAGTATGTATATCCCATAAAATGTTTTGTTTTATGTGCGATTTGGCAAAGTGATTTGATAAAGCATGGATTATGTATACATACACTTATGCTCATCGATGTGCCTATGGATTATGTGGACCCTCTCGGGGGGTATTGTCTTGCTTTTGGAGATTTCCGTTATGTTATGTTGTGGAGCCTTATGTGTTAAGGGATATTTAGACCCCTATGCATTAGGGGATATTTGTGGACCCTTATGTGTTAGGGGATATATTTTATGGAGCGGCCTCTGTGCCACCGGACTTACACTAGTGGCCATAGTGTATATTCGATTAGAGCTATGAATGTGTTTAGTGTGCTGTGACATATGTTCCATGCAAAGAAAATATATTTCGATTATTGTTTTGTATAAAACTAGAGTGTATATGTATGTATACTTTTCTATATGTATTTGATCCGGGTAAAAGTGTCATGGGCTCACCCTTACACCCCCCATCTTCAGATATTAGTAACTGGCATTGGACGACTTTGGAGTTAAGACGGTAGACGAATGATGAGTTTGTGAAGACTTTTTAGTAGTGGTTGCGTACTCTGAGGTTTGTATTGTATATGAGGGTTTGTACAGTTGAGATGGTTTTTCATGTATAGAGGACTTGTAATTATTATTGTAATTACTGTATGGGATTTTTAGATACTTTGTTTGTACCACTATGAGATATTGTTATATTTTGAGGATAAAGTAGATTTTGTCTTGGCGTGTGCCCATCTCACAATAGACGACCGATCGTGCTAAAGTACTTTGATTTTGGGGCGTCACATTTATTCTCATGGTAGTATGAATTTTGGTAGTTTCTTTTTCCTTTTTCTCTATTCAATGTCGGAAAAACAAATGTGATGAATCATTTTTCTCAAAAAAACTGAGCATATGTGAAAGAGTGATATCTGTCACAATATACATGATATTTAGTGACAAAAGGAAAATTCGTTACTATATTTATTTTATAGTGATGAACACTTTGTCACTTAAATTAAAAAAAAAAAGATTGATAATAGTCTTTGTAGTATTTTTTTTCTGAAAGTAGTTAAAAGACATATTAAGCCACAATATAGGTTCAAGGCATAAGACATGCTAGGGAAACCATGAGAATAATACAATATATGGTTCATATTACAATTCTTTCCAAAACCATTAGAATTCCTACCAAAAATTCAAAAAACGAAACTCAAACACTGCCGCTAGTTGAACAATTCCGACACCTCGCCCCTTGGACACACTGTCATATCCGCAAAAACATACTTCGTGTACATTGCTTCCTTCTCTTTAAGTCAGCTCCAAGTATTATATTTAATCAGCTCAACAATTTCCAGTCAGTCGTTTTTAGTGTTTCTGAACACAAGGTTAGAGATCCACATAGTCCAAATAATCCCTGCTATACACAAAAGCCTAAATCCACATAGTCCAAAAGGTGAGATACAGTTTCCAGCTCCTCTAATCCGCACAACTTACAGCAACAAGAAACCTCCTCATGCCAAATGCCTCTTGCTCTCAAATTCGAATACACTGGTAATCTCTCATGTATGACTTTTCAGCTTAACATTTAATTTTAAACGACACCCAATTATGCTAACTATCCTTAACCTAGTCCGGTTTTTGTCACTCCTTGAATTTAGAAGTAATAGCAGCTTCCTGCATCCAGATTTCTCATTCTTCCCATTATTGTAATGCCTCAAGAAATTTGAACCAATTTAAAAAACAACAGAGGCGTTAAATCGATAACGAAAAGACATTCTCAAGACTTTAACAAATACAATCCAATAGCCAATAGTTGACTTGCGAAACAAACTACTTTTACATGCAACGGTATTAAAGATACAAAAATCCCATTTTAAACCTAATTTCACTCAAGTTGATGAACGTCTACCCGACTCGGTCCTCCACTAAACTTCAGAATCTACAAGGAAGGAAAACGAAGAGTGTGAGACAAAAATCTTCAGTGATGTTCGTGTGTGAGAGTGACCATTAACATATCAACAAGAAATTTATAACATACATCAATCATATAAATATACAATCAATAAAGCTGCAATCAATCAATGATTCGTTGGTGTAGTCTTCCTTATAACCCCAATCCGAGCCCTTATAACTCCTCTCAATCAATCAATACCCACCATGGTACAGGCTGAAACACCAATACTCCCAAGACCTCGGCGGCTTCTGCCTCGCGTCAAGGGATAGTAAGCGAATGAACCTTAAGAATAACTCGACAGACACAACTGCCCAAGCTATCCACTCGGAAACATCCACCAAAATTGCACACATTTCGTGTATATATATATATATATATATATAAATCAATCTTTCGTGCAAAAATCAAGTTTTAGTTTAATCATGTGAAAGTAGCCAAATCGTTCTAGACACCAAATAGAGTTAAATTAATATGAATTCGATACAAGGGATGGTATTCAGCATAAAATGAAGTAGAATCAAAAATAATTTTTAAATTTTTATAAATAATAATAAAATAATAACGATGGAAAAAATACGGGGTTTTACAATTATGATTCAATATCTAACTATCATGTGTGCCATTTCTGATTGACAACCTGTTCAACATAGAAAATATTTCTTGCACCAAAACAACCTCACAATCAAATAAATTTTGCCTCCCAGACCAGACACATTCAACCTCAAAGCCTCTATAAACTTGACTCTATATCCAACCTTGGGTATTTTTCTGCCCAAGACACACCCCCTCACTCTACTTATCTTTCAGAACAAAGTATTTTTACCATCCACCCTTACAAAACCACTCTTTCATTCCCACGAACTTCATTAAATCCCTCCACCACCACAACCATTCCTTATCCCATGGTTTCTCACTCGACACCAACCTTAAAGTCTATAGACTTGACTCTATCTCTAACAGTGCACTCTTTTTTGACTTCAATGTTAAACAACCTTGGGTATTTTTCTGCCCAAGGTACACCCCTCCCTCCACTTATCTTTCAGAACAACGTATTTTTCCCATCCACCCTTACAAAACCACTCTTTCATTCCCAATCCCTCCACCACCATGACCATTCCTTATCCCATGGTTTCTCACTCGCACCTTCCTAGCATTAGAAGCCCCCCATATTTTGACTCAAGTATTCTAACCCGCGGTACCTCACCACCTTTCGCAAACCTCCAAACATAAACAATTTTTGTAGTGGTTCTATGTATATTGAAATGTAAGTGAATGATGTCCAGTTGGATTTATTATATATAATTATTTACGAATATACAACTAACTAAAATAAACACAAGTAAAAAGGGTAACATGTTGTTTATTTGAGTAAAGCAAAACAATAAAATACTTTGTATGTCCTGCTATAAAGGTACCTTCCACTGAACCCATATTTGTTTATGAAAATGTTTAGAAAATTATAAAGTACTCATAATATTTTGTTGATTAATATTTATAAAAATAATTAATAAAATAATATTTTAGCTTGGAGCTCGCTATTTGTCAAACGAGAAGTAGAACTTTGCATTGTGCCAAGAGCACAATTGTATCTTATAGTAGGATAGAGTAATGTGACTCCTCACACCCATATATTGTGAGAAAACATCATTTGTATGGTAGCCATGTATTTTCAATAATAAACAAGAAAATGTAAAATCAATACAGAACCAATAATATATAATTTAAAATTAAAAAGAAGGTGATGGTTGAGATGACATATTTATAGTCACCGTTGCATGTGTAGAACCTCATAATCTACATTTATAATCATAATGAATATGTGACGGAGGAGATGACATATAATTTGTAAAACCAGCATTTAAATAGAGAACACAATAACGATCCCCAGAACATAGTAAGGTTCATAGTAATATGTATTTAAAAGTATACTTGTATTGGCATGGAGCAACAAGATGTTCTAAAATAATTCATTAACAAATGAATGTTTCACTTTCATTATTAGGGCCGTTTGGAATGAAATCTAATTGGTCTATTTGGTTTGATTGACAGTAATTTGTCTAAAATACACTTCACATACCTCCATTTCAATTACATTCAAAATATAATTTCACCAAAATTCATCCAAACGTCCATTCAAATTCTATACCAATCAGCCCCGAGGTGATCTACTACTAGTGGAAGATCTCCATTTCAATTACATTCAAAACACAATTTCACCAAAATTCATCCAAACGTCCATTCAAATTCTATACCAATCAGCCCCGAGGTGATCTACTACTAGTGGAAGATCGAATAAATTATAAACAAAACAAAAAGATTTGTAGTGGTATGTGACCGAATTTCACCCTTAAAACCATGAAACTAGAACTAATTAACTGCACTAGCGTCATAGAATTGGAAAGCTACATAAATTCTGACAACTTGCTTTAAATATTGTCTCAAGCTATGGAAAGAGGTCCATCTCATGCTAAATGCACCGTAAAGTAGCAATTTGTCGTAGTCTAACTGAATATTGACAGACATGGCCATAAAACAAGCACCTCAAACACAAAATATATGTTCATATATTGTAATCTTGAAATTATGACACATCGCAAATAAGATTTACATTATACTGTGTGTAGTTTGACTTGTATGAGAAATATAAGTTAATTTGAAAACACTATTTTGCTATTAAATATGGGACATAACTACAATAAATTTGTTCGAATTTAAAAATAGACCAAGAAAGACGATTATACCATATAATTTAATTACTTATTACTAAAATTCAATGGGCTAGACAATCTAACATGGCATAATAAAAATGATTTGTTCGGTGAGATTGGTAGGATTGCATGTCTTAACTTGATGAAAGGCAAGGTCAATACTTTAATATGGTTTTAATTAGTTAAAATTTGATAAATAAAATGACTTCCAATTCAATGACTTGACACACAACTAATATATTGACTTTGGGCTAAATTAGTTAATTTTCAATCGCTTCGACTTTGGTTACTTAGTTTTTGTTTGTGAACTCATTGGGCTATGCACATTCAATCCTGCATAGTCGATGGTGGATATACATGTCAGTATTTTGGTTCAGAATGCTTCAAACAAGTTTGGATCGAATATGATCAATCCTACACACATATATGAAAGGAATATGTGGACTGAGATGGGCATGAAGTAAATATTTTTGCAACAAGTCTAAAATAGTGTATGGGACACGAAAACAATGAACCATTATCACATAACGCCACACAATAAAGTTGAAATTTATCATTTTTCGGATGAATCTGGACCAGGACCCTCACCCTGATTAGGAATATCAAGTGGATTTCTATTTATGTTGATATAAGTTGTAATATTATGATAGTAAGTGTCACACAAAATGCACTAATTGATGAGCCAAGTGGTGCATGCATGAATTGATGGAATGGCAAGTCAACATAAAACGCTGAGTAGCACACAAATTCTGCATTTGTTGCTAACAGGGACCTTTTTATGTACATGATATGGATACTCATGTGGGTTCATTTATAAAAAGATTGAGATTGTTTTCATTCTAGTACTATTACAAGTTTCTATCAATTTGTCTCTTGTTCGTCATCCTCAAACAGTTTGAATTGTAGTCTTGATGCAGAGAACTATCTCATCAGCATTTACATGATTAAATGTATAAATACGCATAGTGATATGTCTATCTATTCATTCATAGTTACTAATTTAATTATCATACAATTCCACTTGAAAGTACTTTAGTCATTTATCATGGAGAAAAACAATGAGAACTTTAGTAATTTTCCGATGGGAAGAACTGCACAAGAGAGAGGGCTTCCATATGTTCCAGAATGCTATAAAGTACAATCTTCTGATAGGAAAGAATCAGAGTCTATGCTTGCCGATGTGCCTCTCATCGACTTCCAGAGAATGTCAAATCCCGATCAAAGAAGAAAGATCATCAAAGAGATTGGGGATGCTTGTCGCCACAATGGCTTCTTTCAAGTAAGAATGCACATCTAATCTTTTATATTTGATTAACATGACATAATATCATGTGAATTTCGTGCTTCATTTATTTCAAAAACATCAATTAATTTATTATTTCATATAGGTTATAAATCATGGAATTGAGGAGCCAAAGATGGAAGGAGCACTTGCAGCAGCCTCTGGTTTTCTTGATATGCCGACTTCTAGAAAGGCACAATACATGTCAAATGATGTTCACAAACCAGTGAGATATGGGACAAGCATAAAAGATGGGGTGGACAAAGTTCAATATTGGAGGACATTTCTTAAACATTATGCACATCCATTAAACGACTGGATAGATATGTGGCCGGATACACCACATTATTACAGGTAATTTCAATGTTCTTAAAGATTTATAGTTTCCCCTTTTTGATTGATCACCATGAATCTATTTTCCTTTCCTTTTTTAAGAGTTTTAGAATCTAAAAATATTTCAAGTACATTATTCTGAATTTAACTAACCTAGTCGCGGATACATGTGTGTTGTGGAATATATATACTCCCACCATTTTTTTTACAAGCTTTCCACTTATTATTTGCGTCAACATAATATATTCGAACATAAATTACTTTTAAAATAAAATGAGTTGATACTTAATAGAATTATTTTATGAATTTTACAAACTAAAATTTAATTTTAGAATTTTACTAAATCTTTTATTACAATGGTTTAATAGTCATAATGGATTACGATTGAACAGTTAAAGTCACAGTACAATATTTATAAAGAGCAAAGGAGTATATATTCGTGTTTTTTGTTTTTGGGGGGGGGGGGGGGGGCAAATACTATCCACGGTATCAGCCAAAGGCGCCGCAACATGTTATGAATGGATATATCATTTGACTAATGAGATCCCAACATACCCCGTCACCCGCAACACTAATGTGCGTGTGTTTATGTGTGTGTTACCTCAAATTTTCATTACTCTGAACAGACTAATAATATGTATTTAATCATTCAACATTGTTTGTTAGTACCAAGTAGCAGCCCACACCAGAAATTCTGGTCACCTCCTACACCTGTGTTGCATTTAATTCCCCTAAGTAGCATATTATATTTAATAAATGCTGAGACATTGTATCTATACCCAATCCAATGTGGATAAAATGTTCTTGAAACAATAATATACACTTGCATTTAATGTTTATCTACAGTCGAAACTTATGATCTCTCATAACTTATATAGATTTGTTTTTAATTCATTGCCTGATTATGAATGTCTAGACTTTATTTATTAACAGCACCGTTATTGAGAAGCGTATGTATATGTGCACATGCGCATGGATGTAATATAATGACATTGGTTTGTTGATATTGTCAGGAAAAAAATGGGAGATTACGTAGTTGAAGTGCAAACATTAGCTGTAATAATCATGGGGTTTATAACGGAGAGCCTTGGGTTAGACCCAACATACTTGAATGCCAAACTTGATGATGGAATGCAAGTCATGGCTGTGAACTCTTACCCTGCATGTCCTCAGCCAGAGATGGCCCTTGGCTTACCACCCCATACTGATTATTGTTGCATGACCATTATTCTCCAGGAATCGCCAGGGCTAAAAGTCCTTTATTCAAGAGATAAGTCTTGGAGGCTAGTTCCAGTTATTAGTGGGGCATTGCAAGTTAATGTTGGTGATCAACTTGAGGTATATTTAACATGTTGTCTCTAATACTTTTATGTTCTTATATGATGATTCATGGCAATGATGTCGCATAAAATTTTATTTACTAAGTTTTCATTTTGATTTTCATATTCCCATAAAATATGCAGAATCCTAGTGTAATCACATGTTAAAAGATGGTGATTGATTTCTTCATATAGCTGACATATGAGTTTTTTTTTTAAACAAGGTACTAAGCAACGGAAGATATAAGAGTGTTGTGCACAAGGTCACAGTTAATAGCAAAAAGACACGATTTTCCATTGCTAGCCTTCACAGCTTGGGGATGGATGTAAAGATGGGTGTGGCTACGGAACTAATAGATGAAGAGAAACCAAATAAGTATAAAGAGAGCAGTTTTAAGGACTTCTTGAATTTTATTTCGAAGAACGATTTGGGTGTAGGGAAGAAGAGTTTTCTAGATACACTTAAGATCCGACACTAGACGTTTAATAGGTTTATTATAATAAACCCAATATTATCAGGGTAGAATCTACGAACCCGCTTTGCTTTCTTGGTCCAAAGAATCACATCCACAACAGGCCGCAGAGAGCCTAGTCGAAAGAATGTGGTTAATGTTTATTTTTTTCAATCTACATTATTATTGCGATTTTTTCGCCTCGTGCGTTATGTATTATGTTAACTATGATGAGTAATGATTTGAAAGTATATATGTCCTAGAGATTGAGAATAAATATACATATTTGATTCAACATTTGTTTATGATTATTGTTCATCTATAAAAAACTATTACAGTATGTAAATACTATATATTTATTTGTTTGTAATTATTTAGCTTTATGTTATCACTAAGAATGTGAGATCTTGAGTGATAACATGGCTCCAAAATGGTGCCAATCAATGATCATCGAGAATGGATATAGATGATGCATTGGAGATTGACATGTGGTATGCATCATATCTTTTGAGAGTAGTGTAGTTTTTCTCGCGAATACGAATTACTTGGTAATCCGTGATAGACACATGGACACTTTAGAGAATATTGGTATACCCAGCCGAGAAACTATTTGATGTACTCTATTTACGTGTCTAAAATGGTGCCAATCAATGATCATCGAGAATGGATATCGATAATGCATTGGAGATTGACATATGGTCTGCATCATATCCTTTTAGGGTAGTGTAGTAGTTCTCACGACTACGAATTACTTAGTAATCCGTGATGGACAAGTGGACACTTTAGAGAGTGTTGGTATACCCAGCCGAGAAACCATTTGATGTACTCTAATTACGTGTACGGGAGTAACTGTTTGTAGGGTGGTGTAATAGTTCTTTGACTTGATGTTGATACTTAATACATGTGTGAATTTGTGTGCTTTGACCATGACCAATGCTTGCACTCCTTGTAGGGGTAGATACGTCATGTGTTGGGCACATCACGAAAGACTTGTTAGTAGTAGTCGAACCAAGATATAATTCATTCCTCAAAATAGACTTGGAGAGAACACTTAACTTCTCATTACTAGTTTGATTAAAGTTGTTGGCCAACGCAAGATACATTTGGAATGGTGTTCAAATATTATTGATCAATTAGTGGAATGAGTAAAGTGTTTTAGTGTTAGGAATATCTTTTAGTATTTTTTATCAATCACCATATGACTTCTCTTTAGTACATAAATGTTACTAGTACTCTTAGTTCACTTAAACATTGTAAAAGAGGAAATTACTTAGTATGTTAGTCTAGTTGAACATTATTACGTCTCTGAATGTAATTTTATATTTTGAGAAGGCCATGGAGAAGGATCCTAACAACGGAGCTTAATAGAAGATTTGAAGACTAAAGATTGCGCAAGTTTAATGAAGACACAAGGGATTAGTCTCCTCAGATAGACTATGTTCAGAAAGCGTATTGTGTAATGTATTTGGCACAATACACCTCTTTGAATATATGACATCAACGAGTTAAGGAGCATGCTAGCTTTCAGAAAGGCTCATGTGTCTGTTGAGACTACATGACAAAGAAATAGTACAGTGTATTAATTACACCGACTGAAAAGTCGATCTAGCAAGCCCTCTCTGAAAAATGAGAAAGTGACTTCTGAGTACTCATTTCGAGATATCAAAGGATTGAATTCTGAGAAGGTCTAACGAATACTATTCAAACGACTCTCAAATTCATCTATAAATGTCAACACTTAGAAATTGAGAAATACACACACACTACTACACACGAACTTCGCTTATACTTTCAAGTATTCTCTCAAGCATTCATACTACAATTCTCCAAGTTCACTGTTGCGACTATACAACTCGAAGAATCACTAGTAGTTCTAAGTGTCCTGAACCTTACCAAGAGTTTGATTATCTATGAAAGAGTTGAACACTCAGACACCCTTACTGAAGTTCATTCTCCAGAACGGATATCAACACTTGGTTCAGAAAGAAGATACCTACCATATACTGAACAAGTATATTAAGTAGTGTAATCTTCCCAAGCTCTTTGTTGTAATAGCTGAAAAGTTATTTTAAGAGTAGCATGACAACAATCATATAACCAACACCATCAAGGCGTGGAGTACATGAAGTACTTAGTTTGAAAAATCAAGGAAAATCTCCAAGGTTATCTTGAGTACAAAAGTACTTGGGTTTAGAAGCTCGGGAACAACTCAGGGGGAACAATTGGTTGGGAACCATTTGTTTGTATGAATCTTAGAATAGGTAACATTGTAAGGATAATTCAATTATCTGTTCTAGTGAATTCCAAGTCTCAGAAAGGCCGAAGTGGATTAGTTGGAGGATTACGCCACCTCCAAATACCACTATAAGTTGATGTGTTATTTA